>JAHLWY010001284.1:0-23477 GCA_020002185.1 Paraescarpia echinospica | reverse complement strand
ATTTGTACTTGGTGGCTGCCTTCGTCTTTGACATGTTCAGCTTAGTTTTCTTCTCCTCCTTCATCTTTCCTTCCTCGGCAAGATGGATGGAGTACATTTTGTATGCACACCTCGTGTTGTGAACGAGGCGACCAGTCCTGTTTGTGGAAGTCCTGTATAACAGTCTTGTTGCTTGCCATGAGTGAGTACGTCACTATCTGGATAGTGTTGAATGTACTAACATTCTTTGTGGCAGTGGCAGTATTCATGATGCTAGACATGTGACTAAAACACCCTTCCACTTGAGGACCATGAAAGCAGCTCATCATTGCAGCCACCAGTTTTGACAAGGCTGGGAACTTGCCAGTAGAGAATATGGTAGCCCACCACGAGTCCATTCCCTGGTGCTCATAATTTACTGATGAATATATCCAACATAGTGTCTCCAGCCGATCTCCCCAGCCACGCCCAATTCCACTTATTCTTGACACTTTTGTCAATGTCCTTCACGCAATATTTGTCTTGCCATACAACAAATCGTCGATTAGCCATTGTGTTCGAAAATTATCAACATCTCCACAAAATACATCGTTGTTTCCTATTGGTCCACTGCTTTTTGTGCGCGCACTTCGAAAGCGCTGAAGCGAACAGCCGACAGAAGTGAGGGTTTTACTTCGCAGATTCACGGGTTTGGCTGGGTCGGTTCTGTCTCTAATCGCCAGGCAGTGTCATTAACACGTGGCGACACCCGGTGGATAGATCGTAGGTGAATTGTCCAGGATTTTATATGCCATACCCCCCAACATTCATTTTTTTCTCCCCGGATTTACACGATTCACAAAAGTGATCTTTGGAGCAGTATAAAAACCGGAATTCCGGCAAAAACCGGACATTTCTCATCCCTGATATACTTTGGCAAGCTCAACACAAATCTGCTATCGGCTTTGTGTTGAGCTTGAATAAAAGGTCACATTGTTTCATTTTCAGCTTGTTTAAGCTAGTAAAGTGTTCAGTGAGATAGCTTAGCAAAATTTAGGGACATTCCAGACAAAAGATCCAACTTTTTCTAACACTTTATTAGTTCGTAGTCTTCAATTTCCGTTTGGCTCGTTAAAAACCTTTATTATTGAATTTACCACAAAGTAATGGGATAGCAAAATATGTTCAATGATCTTGCTTAAACGTTTAGTAAGAATAGCTTGTTTTGTTAGATCAATGTTTTGCAAGTTCGGTTATGTGTTGCATTTGGTTATATGTCGCATTTTCAGTTGCAAAGCTCAGTGCATTTCCAGTGTGCCTTCTTGCACGAACCCCTTGCGCCGCAGCCACTCACACTTTTGTACCCACACTTCACCAGTTGACTGCACGCTTTGGAGGCCATCGATAGTGTGCTCCACACAGGAAGCCAGGTCTTGATCTCTGTTTCCCCACCCTTCTGGAGTACTAGTTTGTTGTTGGGCCACTTCACATGTCGTCCAGATTCCAGCTTGGTAGGCAATGCGCCTCCAATGTTGTAACAAAGCCTCTTGAGTAGGTGGAATGTTCTCCATCGTTTTGTTCTTCTTGCAGAACAACTCTCTCCGTACCTCATTCACAGATTCCAGAGTGCTTGTCTTGTCATAGATAACGACTGTGAATCGCTCCAGTGATTGGAAGTGTTGGGAGTCCACTGTCAATTGAGTGTGTGGGTTTCCTGCCATGTAGTTGAATGTCTGGGTAACCTCAGGGTAGGAATTCCAGGCTTCACATGTTGACTTCTTCCCCTTTCTATGGAATGCTGACGCTGTGTCACACCCTGAAACTGTGGAAGATGGGAAGGGCTGTGGACTTATCTTTGCCCAGCCCATGGCAGAGAGCTTGATATGTAGATATATGAAATTTTTTCCCAGTGCCAAAAGCAACCCAGATGTCTGCAAGTGGATATTTGGCGATGATGGCATGGAATTTGCCGATGAAGATTACGACTACACTTACTTGACCAGCAAACCTTCCTTCTCAAACCTTCTCAACTCTTGTAGAGGTCTCCAACTGCTGCCTGATGTGTGGAAGAAATATGCGACTGGTATATTCATCAAATGTTGTGATGTTAATGATTGGCAGGAGGTGCACAACAGCAGCACCATCAAGAATGTTCACATCGAATGATCTAGGAGGTTCTGTATGTGGCTCATCTGTCTCTTGGGTCAGAATGGTCAGCAAATCCGACCTCTTCCCTTGTCGTAGTTTACCTCTGTCAGAGAGAGATGGAGGATATGGGTGATTTTCATGCTTGAAAAAGGTTCCCATGTCTCCATCCCTATTCTGTATGACTATATATAATCTGGAGAAGAGTGACACATCATCCTTCAGCAGTGAGATCTGCCCTGTCTGCTTGGTCTTTGCCTTGGATGTTGGACAACTAAACAGAGGCAGTGAGGTTTTCTTGATAGGCTCATGGATAGAACGTTTGCGGTCAGTTAGCATTGGTTGACGGTAGGCATTGTTTTGCTCCCTGCCCACTGCTGCCACGGTACGGACTGTGTTCACAACAGACTCGTCGAGGACATTCCGAGTGTCCATTGTTAACAGTTCAGGGCTGGCAAACAAGTGTTTGCTCTTTGAATGTCTTCTGCGTTGACAGTCCCTCTTTGTGGAGGTTTTTTGATTTTCTTCTTCTGAGGTAAACTCCTCCTCAAACTCTTGAAGAAGTCGTGCTTGCTCAGGTCCAGCTATCATTTATTTCTTGAAAGCTGAAGGATTCTCTGTCAGTCCCACTGCACCCCCTGTACCCTTCACCATGTCATTATTTTGCTTGTGAGCCTGGTCGCATGATATGGATGAGAATCGCCTGAACGTCTTTGAAACAACCCAGTGGCCTGTCTTCGAATTTGTCTTGGATGGCTGGGGGTAGGGTCTCCATGTCTCGTATGTGTACGGGAATCCACCTGGCATAGTTCTGATGATCAAGGGAAAGGAACCAACCCACCAAAGCCTTAAGTCATTCCACATACAAGGGGAAGTCTCGTTCATTCTCGGTTGGCCCGCACAAAAAGCAGACCAAGTATTTCTATCTTGAGGATGGTATCCCAATACTGAAATGTTGGGCTCTTGCTGATTATATCTTGTTTCCACTTTTCTTTGGCCCTCACATCATGTGGTCCTTCGGCCATAGTGTGTGTGAAGGCATTGTGCTGGAGTTTTGACAGGGTCAGAACACTCACTTGGTGGGCATGTTTAGTCCTGGTTAGGTGTGATGCCTTGAGTAAGGCGTCAGCTGCTCCACAGGAGGCGATTCCTGCTTGGGTCAGTGCAGTTGTCCATCCAGAGGCCTTCAAGTAGTCCCCGAATGTTTTCCACATTCCCATTTCAATATGGAGACCAACGAACATGAATACATACTTGTCCCCGAAATGTGTCTGAGGCCAGTTCCACTGGACAAACTTGGCCAGTGCATACAGTGGTGCATCTAAAGTAATCACTGGAATCTCTATATAGATGATTATATTTCAGCAAGTTACCAAACACCGGCAATGTTATCTGGATTAGTTTTTTGCAAGTCAGCCAGTTCTAAATACTACATATCAGCTAAAACCATCATGCACCCGGTGGCGAACAGGCTAAAAATCAAACAAAATAATCCTTTATTGACTTCTGGTGACCCAAATATGGCTCGGAATGGAAAGCCGATAGAAGATTTGTGATTAACGTTTAAAAGTATGTATAGCTTCCGAATTACATGACAATTGGAGCATTTAACTGAAAAACATAACTTTTCAATGTTTTCTTCAAAAAAAATTGTTTTAAATGGCTGAAACAGGGTCCTGAAAGGTCACATGACTTGGTTTCAATAAAATTGTGAAAAGTTATGGCACATAGATTGTCAGGAAAAATTGGTGCTTTTGTCCAGCATGTCCTGATAATGTCAAACTTTGGCCCTAAACTGCCTGACTAGAGCAAGATCCAGTGGGTTAGAGATAGAGACCACCACTCTGTGAGTCCACGGCAGGTTACACATTTACCCCGTGTGCCATGTGTGGGATCTTTTAATTTCTCTGGCATAGACACCAGATAGAAGGGACCAATGGCTTTTAGTGTCTCTTCCGAAAGACACAGGCAATGTGAGGTGAATGAAATTGGAATTGAACCACCGTCCCCTTGATTGACAGACCACCTCTCCCCACTTGTGTTATAAACAACCATTACTCACCCATTGTTGTTGTTGCTGCTGCTGCTGATGGTGGCTCCCCCACTCTGCAATGTCTGAACCTAAAGAAACAAAATGACACCTAAAATAGCCAGTTTTCAAACATATATATATATATATATATATATATACTTACAATCCTCCATGTTTTATCGATCTTTGGATGATTTGTGTCATCAAAAACATAGTGGGACTTTGTTTTCCCACAAACAGATTCTTTATTGTCACAATTTGTATTATTTCACACGTTTATTATTGACTAATACGCCAATTATTGCACTGGGATAACTGAGCAGAATTTTGGAAAAGTTACAATATGAAGTCAAATATCCACATTTTTAAAACGAAGATAATTTCTTTGTAATTTTATGGCCAGTATAATTGTAAGGTTTTTGATGAACAATCAATGGCAGAACTCTCAGTATCTATGCGTACGAAAGGTTTTGTCACCTCACAAAACATAGGCTGCAATTATTTGTCTACCAGTTCTCTGCTCACTCAGACCTCAGTCCCTAAGTACCCCTGTTTTAATAGCAGTTCTCTGCTCACTCAGACCTCAGTCCCTAAGTACCCCTGTTGTAATAGCAGTTCTCTGCTCACTCAGACCTCAGTCCCTAAGTACCCCTGTTTTATTAGCAGTTCTCTGCTCACTCAGACCTCAATCCCTAAGTACCCCTGTTTTAATAGCAGTTCTCTGCTCATGCAGACCTCAGTCCCTAAGTACCCCTGTTTTAATAGCAGTTCTCTGCTCATTCAGACCTCAGTCCCTAAGTACCCCTGTTTTACTAGCAGTTCTCTGCTCTTTCAGACCTCAGTCCCTAAGTACCCCTGTTTTACTAGCAGTTCTCTGCTCATTCAGACCTCAGTCCCTAAGTACCCCTGTTTTACTACCAGTTCTCTGCTCACTCAGACCTCAGTCCCTAAGTACCCCTGTTTTACTAGCAGTTGTCTGCTCACTCAGACCTCAGTCCCTAAGTACCCCTGTTTTACTAGCAGTTCTCTGCTCACTCAGACCTCAGTCCCTAAGTACCCCTGTTTTACTAGCAGTTCTCTGCTCACTCAGACCTCAGTCCCTAAGTACCCCTGTTTTACTAGCAGTTCTCTGCTCACTCAGACCTCAGTCCCTAAGTACCCCTGTTTTACTAGCAGTTCTCTGCTCACTCATACCTCAGTCCCTAAGTACCCCTGTTTTACTAGCAGTTCTCTGCTCATTCAGACCTCAGTCCCTAAGTACCCCTGTTTTACTAGCAGTTCTCTGCTCACTCAGACCTCAGTCCCTAAGTACCCCTGTTTTACTAGCAGTTCTCTGCTCACTCAGACCTCAGTCCCTAAGTACCTCTGTTTTACTAGCAGTTCTCTGCTCACTCATACCTCAGTCCCTAAGTACCCCTGTTTTACTAGCAGTTCTCTGCTCATTCAGACCTCAGTCCCTAAGTACCCCTGTTTTACTAGCAGTTCTCTGCTCACTCAGACCTCAGTCTCCATGTACCCCTGTTTCACAGGCAGCACAGAACAAAATTACTAACTGACCAAAGCTATTTTTACATAAAAATGCAGACGACAACACTGTGCACCTACCAAGTGCAGGATTTTTGGTTTGTTTGTTATCCTGCGGGCGCGGTCTGCATACCGCATGGTGTTCAGGGTTTCCTCCTTGTTGTAGTCAGCGGGACTGATGCACACCACCATGACTGTCAGGCTGTTGCCTCCCAGGGAGTCTGAAACATCCAGCGGTAGCAATGCTTTCAAGTGTTTCACCACGGTGACTTTATGGTCATTCCATGTCAAATGAATCACTCAAAACATCACCCAAATTCGTTTTGATGAAATTTAGTACAGTTGTTGGTTCCCAGAGAAGTTCGATTGAACAGATGTGAAAAAGGGTAAGTTCTTAAATAGCGCAGTAGCCAGTCCACAGGACTGCTCAATGCGCTTTACACTGTACATCCTGGCAGACCTGTTCAATCGAACTTCTCGGGGAAGCCAACAACTGTATTATATTTCATCAAAATGAAGTCGGATGATGTTTTGAGTGATTCATTGGACATGGAATGACCATAATGTCACCGTGGTGAATCACTTATGAAATTTTGCATAGATGTTGGCTCACATGAGACAACATCAACTGCAAATTAAAAAAATCTACGTAAAATATTATTGAAGCTATAGACAGGTCACCAAACTTTGACTTGATTCGCATACTGATCATTGCATTAATGTCCATAAATCTGCTGCTAATAAAACTATAAAAACAAATAAGATATCATGTAACAGTCAGGTAATTTGTTCAGTTTATTTTAACAATCCCTCTGGATTGTATCACCATTTGTTGTGAAACTATATATGTATATAAAATAGTATAAAATGAGAGGTAAATTTACCTTGCAGCAAACGAGTAAGCTTAGAGCTGCGGTAAGGAATGTAATTTTTTTTTTTGGATATATTGCCAAGGGCGCCGATCACATTTCCTAGGGCTAGCAACCCCAGATTGATGTTGACTCCTACAACAAAGGAACACAATCAGAGAGTGCAGGCATTCAAATGTGCCCTGCCACAGTAAACTAGGTGTTAAGTTACACAGGCCTAGTCTGCACAAGAGACAAAAATAGCTGTCTAGGCCATGTGACCTGCCACAGTAAACCAGGTTTTAAGGCACACAGGCCCAGTCTGCACACGAGACAAAAATAGCTGTCTAGGCCATGTGACCTGCCACAGTAAACCAGGTTTTAAGGCACACAGGCCCAGTCTGCACACGAGACAGAAATAGCTGTCTAGGCCATGTGACCTGCCACAGTAAACCAGGTTTTAAGGCACACAGGCCCAGTCTGCACACGAGACAAAAATAGCTGTCTAGGCCATGTGACCTGCCACAGTAAACCAGGTTTTAAGGCACACAGGCCCAGTCAGCACACGAGACAAAAATAGCTGTCTAGACCATGTGACCTGCCACAGTAAACCAGGTTTTAAGGCACACAGGCCCAGTCTGCACACGAGACAAAAATAGCTGTCTAGGCCATGTGACCTGCCACAGTAAACCAGGTTTTAAGGCACACAGGCCCAGTCTGCACACGAGACAAAAATAGCTGTCTGGGCCATGTGACCTGCCACAGTAAACCAGGTTTTAAGGCACACAGGCCCAGTCTGCACACGAGACAGAAATAGCTGTCTAGGCCATGTGACCTGCCACAGTAAACCAGGTTTTAAGGCACACAGGCCCAGTCTGCACACGAGACAAAAATAGCTGTCTGGGTCACGTCCCACCAATGTTGTGATTTTGGAAGAAATGCCTACCTTACATCATCTTTCAATGTCCAGTTTATTTTCATCAACAAATAATCCAAAACTAATAAAATACCATATATTAAAAACCAGTAGACATTATTCATGAAACAAAATTATCTTGTTTCTCAAAACGTAGGTTTTTAAAGTTTGCTTGAATTATAGCAATAAATAAAAAACTACCAAAGAAATTTCAACAAATTAGTTAACATTTTAAAGCTCATTACTTATGGGACCCAAAAAAGTACAAAAAATCCATTTCACAATTTTGTGACGTAATACGTAGTTGTACTTTATTGTACATGTTTACAAATCAAGTCAAGTAATCATGTACTCACTGGGTCCTTGTTATTATGGGTGTTGACGTCCGGATATAAATAATAATCCTATGTGGTTCCCCATCTTTATAAGCTATCAAACTACCTCAACTTGTTGGCCTTTCTCAATTAAATGGCCTTTTTCTTGGAATAACATTTAACGATGATGAAAATGTGGGGACATCAGGACATTATTATTTGTTGCACGCAATGACGTAATTGGTTCAACTAAATGGTCATGAGAACACATTTTTAAGTAAACAAAACATGTAATAGTAATGATTGTTGCCCTTGTTTTGTTACTTCATGGGGGCATGATGTCATTTTCTTTTAACTTCTACTCTTGACAGACCTTCATTGAAGCGATCGCCCTGTGCCATAGTCCTCTTTGCACGCTCCGACCCTGCCAGATCCACAAGGTGGAACTTGGTCTTGACGAAGTCGTTGCTAAAAGGACACACAACGATATTGGTTACACAGCAAATCAAGGCTGTCATCACACACACTAGGTAATATATTGAGTGTTCTAGTAAAACACCGTAAGTCGAAAAAGCTAGTTTTGTAGGAAACTAAAACAAATGTTTCTTTTCGTATGTGTGCAGGTATCTTTACAGGGAGTTTTGTGTAATTTATAGTTGGAATATAACTGAAGTGGTAATATAAGAAATTATAAGCACAATGTTGTCTTTTTTGTACCAAAAAGTAATTTGACCAAAAATGTTACTTACAAGGTTTCATGAGAACACGATCAATATGTGCCACGTTGCAATGGATACTTCAAGGTACATTTCGGCAGTACGGAGTTTTTAGCAGCATGTTAAAGACATTTCTGTTTTACAACGATATTATTAATGTCATCTGTGTAAGTAAATTTGTTGTTGAAGTTATTGAACTGACCCACCCAAAGAATACAAGTTTCAGAAAAACAACATCATGTTTACGTTTCAATTGAATTCAAAACAAACATAAAAAATGGCAGTTTTCAAACTAGTAGTCAATTTTAGTATTCTTAAAAATGTGGACAATTGATACTTTCACCCTTGCAAGTATATTTAGGCTTTCCCGCAGTTTTATGAAATTTACCTTATGGTCCATACCTTTGCGGCCTGTTACGTGCTAGCAAATTTATGAGCGTATGAATTGTTTGAGCGATAGCTTTAATAAACATAGAATTATACAGTAAAAAAGTAAATTCTTATACAGCGCAGTATCCAGATCTCAGGACAGCTCGAGCGCTTTACACTTTATTCCTTGGCAGATCTGTTCAGTCAAACACCACCTCGACTTCTTCAGTCATGCTTCAATTAATGCGCGAAGAATATTCGTACACAAATATCCACCACTGTTTATAGCCAGGTACTCATCAATGCAACTCGGTGAACTTGAGCAATATAGATTGTACAAACTTGCCCAAGATTCGAACTGGCGAAACAGGATTGAAACCCGGGATGTCTCAATTGAGAGTCCAATGATCTAGAGAGTCCAATGATCTAGCCACTGTGCACCAGTTAAAACACCTGCCACATTTTTACACATAAATAGATAACAGTCAAATTATATTTAAACATTGTGTTTCATTAAAACTGGCTTGACAAATCTGATGGTAGAGAACAGGGGTAGAACTACCCACTAGTCCGCTAGTCCATACACTAGTAAAGATTACGGCGGACTAGTAAACCCGGCCTACCAACTAGTCCGGCTGTCTAGTAAAAATCAGCGTGTTGCGTGGCGCCACCAAACGTACAATTGACAAAGTAAATCTTCACCTAATGTGAATCGACAGTGAAACGGTACTTTTGATTGGTTGTTGTGTGACATAGAAATCTGAAACGACCGTTTTGTTTGGCTTAGCGTATCATGTAGAGGGGTACCGGCTAATGAGCGCAATTGGCGTCCATTTTCGCGTCTATTTTCTAATCTATTTTCAAATGCGCGGATTTCGAATACGGTTCACATCTTCAGTTCTACATCAATTATTTTGTTAATTCATTACTAATTATTTTGTTACGTTTACGCACGATGCATCGTTATTTAACTGGGGTTGCAAAACCAGAAGTTAAACGCAAGGTGGAAAAGCGAGAACGGGACACGCTGTACGACCAGCAGAAACGACAGCGTGGCTATTTGAAGGTTTGGGAACGAGACCACACTTGGCTGTCCTACGATGACGACAACGATTTGATGTTTTGCAAAGTGTGCAGGACACACAACGTAACTGGTGTCCGTGGCAAGAATGCGTTCTTGACTGGCACGGACAACTTTCGTCCAGACTCGCTACGCGCACACAGTACAAGCGAGGCGCACACACGAGCTGTCTTCCGGCAAACTGCGTTCGAAGCCCGTCCCGGCACTGCACCTGCCCACCGAGCCATCCAAGCGCTGAACACGGCCACCATGGACCGTCTGACGCATTTGTTTAGGTAATTATGTTACCCATGTGATATAATGTTATAAAATGTAAAAAAATATTGTGTTTGATTGTACTTTGTTAGGGTTAGCACTATATGGTTTAAATTATTATCCCTCATTTCTCTGTTATCTCTCATTTCAAGCGTGCCGTGCAGTAAACAATGCCATGGGAAATTATTAATTTGCATTTGATGTAGATCTGTGTTATAACTTGCCTGGATCTTCGGGTTCAAAAGTAATACTATTTAGTGTTGTATTTCCCGCCTTTATGCATCATATTTTTGGTTTTGAGAACGTGGCTTGTCTTGTGATTTTTGTGCTTTTATTAAAATTTAAACCTGCCCATCTTCAAATCTTCGTCAAGTTTTGTTTTGAAAGCGAGGATGTTTTTAGTATTCACTGTTTGCTGAGGAAGGTAGTTATGTTGTGACTATACTCAGTATTTACTTAATACTATGATATTTAATATTTCCTGCATTGGATGTTTCAGGACTTGTCACGCGATAGCAAAGCACCGGCGTCCGTTCACAGATTATGTGTGGCAGTGTACCCTGGACGCACAGAAGGGCCTTGATGTGGGGAACACTTATCGGAATGACAAGGCATGCAAGCAGTTCGTGCGTGCCATCGCTGAGGTTGAGCGCCGTCACCTCGCACAGCACCTGGAGAGTGCTCACTTTCTCGCCCTCATCAGTGACGGTACGACAGATGCGTCCATCACGGAAGCGGAGATAGTGTACGTGAGGTATGCAGTGAATGGTGTCGTCTCTACTGCCTTCGCTGGTATTGAGAACGTCGGCAAGGCAGATGCTCCGTCAATCAAGCGGGCAATTGACGGTGTCGTGGAGCGCTACCTCCACATCCCGAAAGAGACACTCATGAAGAAGCTTGTCGGATTCGGCAGTGATGGCGCCGCTGTTATGACCGGATCAGCCAACGGTGTCGCCACGCTCTTCCGAAATGAGCAGCCGTGTCTGCAAGCAATCCACTGCTATGCGCATCGCCTGGAACTTGCATATAAGGACGCATTGTGTCGGTTGCCCATGTATACAAAGTTGAGCGGTCTCCTCCTGAGCCTCTACTTGTTCTACCATCACTCGCCACTGAACCGTAGCAACTTGAAGGCAGCATTCGACACATTGTCTCTGCCATGTGCCCTTCCACCACGTGTCGGTGGCACTCGCTGGTTGCCACATCTGCTGAAGGCACTGCAGGCCCTTGTGAAGGGATATCCAGCATATGTCCTGCATCTGACGCAGATGCAAGTGCCCGGGGGCTCCGGAGATGCCAAGGCAAAGGCCATTGGCTTCTTGGCGACACTGCACCGACGAGACATCATCGAGATGGCACACTTCCTTCTCGATGTGCTGTTTGTTCTGAGCAACCTGTCGCTGGTGGCCCAGACAGTGACTGCGACAGTTGCTGATGTACATGCCACGCTGACATCCGTTGTGGCCACCCTTGTGATGTACAAGACGACCACAACTGCCAAGGAGCGTGCCCTGGCGCGCATGGAAGACTTCCATGGTGAGACACTCACAGGTGCTGTCTTCGCCAAGCAGACCCGACTGCAGATCTTGGGCAACCTGGTCAGCTGTCTGGAGGGTCGCTTCGTTGACAGCAATTCGGACGTTGTGCGTGCATCATCAATCGTTAGCTCCAAGCTGTGGCCTGAAGCTGCAGGTGATTATGGAAATGACGCTGTGGCCACACTCAACAACCATTTTGGCCCTGTGCTTCGCGACGCTGGCATCGATAATGCCAGTGTGGAGACGGAGTGGACACTTCTGAAGATGATCCTGTATGAACAGTCCCCAGACGTGCGACAGCTGACATGGTCTAGTGTCAATGCAGCCCACCAGGCAGAGTATGGAAACATACTTGGGCTTGTTGACGCCATTCTGACTCTGCCAGCCAGCTCGGCTGATGCGGAGAGAGGTTTCAGTCAGCTGAAGCTGACGAAGAGCAGCATCCGGTCAGTCCTGAAGGCAGATCGACTGACTGATCTGTTGACCATTCAGCTGAGTTCACCAGACATCGCTGCATTTGAACCGAAGGAGGCAATCGAGCTGTGGAGTGCTGGTGGAGCCCGGAGGCCAGACACTCAGCCGCTTAGGCCAAGGCCCGACTGTAGTAGTTACACTGACAGCAGTGACACCGACTGTGATGACAGTAGTGCCTCCGACTCTGAGTGACACTGACTGACTGACAGGCAGTGTTAACGCCAGGCCTGGATGACACTGTGGTATTTTGTGTTTTAAATAAAATTGTTGTGACCTAAATTTGTGCTATGTTTTTTATTTGCAGGACTAGTAAACCTTTTGGCGGACTAGTAAACTTTTGTCTTTACTAGACCTGCTGTCTAGTAAAATAAATGCTGAAGTTCTACCCCTGGAGAAGATATGACTTTTACTATAACATGATTTCCCATTAGCAATATCTTCGGAAATCTAGTTATATGGATTAATAGATTTGTATACACAACAGAGCATAGTAACATATATCATAAAATAAATCTATAATACATAATATTGTATAGAATACAATACAAAAACGTATCGTATCGATAATGGAGTGCAGTGGCATAGTTATCAGAGTATTGGACTCTCAACTGAGAGGTGCTGGGTCCAAGTCTCCTTGGTGCTCTTTCAAATCTTGGGCCAGTTCGTTTATTCTAGGTTGCTCCAGGTCACTCAGCTGTATGAACGATAGTTCTAGACAGAGGTGAATATTTGTGTATTGTCTTTGTGCATTAATTGCTGAATTCTTCCCAGAGATCTAAGTTATGTTGGTGTTCGAATGAACATGTCCGCCAGGGAGTAAAGTCTAATGAGCAGTGCCAAGCATTGGATACTGAACTATATAAAAACTTAACCTTTTAACTGTTATATAGAAACTTAACCAATACTTTTTGCTTTTTATAGAATCTACAGATATTATGGAATTAAGTTTTGATAACGGGTTCCTCTCACCTAGCCAGTTTACTGGTGCGATCTACGTGAATTGTGAAAATGGCGTGAGATCGACTAGAGACGCTGTTCATCTCCGTGGCGCCGGTTGTACGACTGAGTGCACCCTTCGCCAGTACGGCCAACAGGTCTTCTTCACCACAGACGTCTTGCTCCAGTAAACCTGTCAACTACAGACGTCACGCACCAGTAAACCTGTCAACTATAGACATCACACACCACTAAACATGTCAACTACAGATGCCATGCACCAGTAAACCTGTCAACCTGTCAACTACAGATGCCATGCACCAGCAAACCTGTCAACTACAGATGCCATGCACCAGTAAACCTGTCAACTACAGACGCCACACACCAGTAAACCTGTCAACTACAGACACAACGCACCAGTAAACCTGTCAACTACAGACGCCACGCACCAGTGAACCTGTCAACTTCATACATCATGCACCAGTAAACCTGTCAACTACAGACGCCACGCACCAGTGAACCTGTCAACTTGTCAACTGCAGACGTCACGCATCAGTAAACATGTCAACTACAGACATCACGCACCAGTAAACATGTCAACTACAGACATCATGCACCAGTGAACCTGTCAACTACAGATGTCACGCACCAGTAAACCTGTCAACTGCAGACGTCACGCACCAGTAAACCTGTCAACTACAGACGCCACACACCAGTAAACCTGTCAACTACAGACGTCACGCACCAGTGAGCGACTATAAAATTCCATGCTATGTCCATGCTTTCTTAAAAAAATCTAAGCCAAAACCGACTTACAATTGTGCCCCGCCGCAGTGGACCGGTTATTAAATGGCACAGGCCTATTCTGAACATGAGCTAAAAATAGATGTCTGGGTCACATCCAATAAGTGTTTTATTTTGACAAAAATGCAAACTTAATAATCTCATATTGTAACCTCATGTCCAGTTTATTTTCATTGACAAATAATCCTGAACTAAGAAAATGGATCATGCATTCACAAACCCACACATACATATGAAGAAACGATATGAGTCAAAATTACCTCGTTTTTTCAAAATGTCACTTTTCAAAATGTTGCTTCAATTTTAGCTATAAATGAATTTGTCCCAAAGTGTGGTACCTTGATGCTGCCATTTCGGTCTTCACGGATGATCACACCCTGTGTGTCTTGTTCAGCCCTCGGGGTCAAAAGGTCAACCAGTATCTCCTTGTACAGCTGGACAGGCAGGAAACAGACAGAGTCAGTACTCAGCAGGGTCGGGGTCAGGTACAAGTACTTTAGGTAAGGTACAAGTACTTTAGGTCAAGTACAAGTACTTTGAAACATAAACTGATCAAGTACAATTCCAAATACTTCAGATCACATGTGTACATTTCAGTCCTAATGATCAACAACAACACTATTATTTAGGTGCCTAATATTTAAAAAATATGTAGTATAGAAAAAAATGATATAGATATAATGAGGATAGGCATTCAATGCTGTGCACCACATCGACAGAACGGTAGAGAAGTATTATATTCTATTCTAAATACTCAAGGTATGTACTTGAAATGTACTTGAAATTTTGACAAGTTCAACTGACCAAGTTCAAGAACTTGTCATTTCCAAAACCCAAGTATAAGTAGTGAAACAATATACTTAAGCACAAGTCCAAGTACTTTGATCCCAACCCTGGGGAGAGGAATGGAGGGCGAAAGATAAGAGGAGAGTGGAGATGGTTGGCAGAGACAGTAGTGCAAGAACAGTGAGGGGAAAAACCCAGAAATTAATGGGAATAAAAACATCTATGGCTTGAATTCATATTATATTACATCCTGCTATCTATTTCCATGTCCACCAAGCAAAAAAAAATTTCATTTTCGAATATGCAAATTTTTGGCGCGCTTTTCAGGATGCCGAGATGTGACGTCACATATGACTCATAGTCGCATCAGGCCGACCCTTTCCATACATTCAGAGCATGTTTACAAGGATAGCTTTCGGGTCAAAACGAGCGTCAAAATTAGTTATTATGCGATATTCCGTTGTAATACAAACAATAGTCATCATAGAGGAACAAGCAGTTATCTTACGGTTCCACATGAATCCAATTTTATTCAAAACAATGAATGCGAATGGGCCTACAAGTCGACTAGGTTTCGCCGAGCTTGGGCTCGTTTTTACAATAATTATATCGGATGCAACCAACGGGAGATAATCTACACCAATAAACATACATAACAAACATATATTGTATCCAGCTACAGAAAGTATATAAGTGTATAACAACTTAAATCAGTCAGCGAATTTCTGTCAGTCCTGCTAGCTCAGTTGGTAAATGCGTTGGTTTCTTGGCATTTATTTTATAACCGGGCGACGCCGGTTCAATCCCGACACGAAACCATTGATTTTCTTTACATTTTTATTTTTGTAGTAATTATTTATTCGCCACAAAAATTAAAACATGGGAATTATATAACGATGTTTCTAAATGTTATTTATCCAAACAAATATAATGTAATGGATTAAACATAATTTATTAACTGTATATATATATATTGTACGGTAATATATTGTAATTATATATGTGAAAACAAATGGTGATCTGTATGGATAAATAAAATTTAGAAACATCGTTATATATAATTACCATATTTTCATTTTTGTGGCGAATAAATAATTACTACAAAAATATTTACAAACAATGCATCATAGTATACAAAATGATTTGGTTTATATTACTTGGTGAAAACATAAACAAAAAAAAGTGTAAAGAAAATCAATGGTTTGGTGTTGGGATTGAACCGGCGTCGCCTGATTGCACAAATAAGTGCCAAGGAACCAACGCCTTTACCAACTGAGCTAGCAGGATATTCTAGTGATATTATGAGATTTTACACCTTACTTTCTGTAGCTGGATACAATATATGTTTGCTGTGTTTGTTTATTGGTGTAGATTATCTCCCGTTGGTTGCATTCGATATAATTATTCTGAAAATGAGTCCAAGGCCAAGCTCGGCGATACCTAGTCGACTTGTAGGCTCATTCGCATTCATTGGTTTGAATAAAATTGAATTCATGTGGAACCGTAAGATAATTGCTTGTTCCTCTATGATGACTAGTGTTTGTATTACATCGACATATTGCACAATAACTCATTCTGACTCTCGTTTCGACTTTAAAACTATCCTTGTAAACATGCTCTGAATGCATAGAAAGGGTCGGCCTGCTGCGAGTGTGAGTCGTATGTGACGTTAGTACTTACGATACCACGTGATCGCCTAGCTCATTAAATTTTTTTTTTCCGCGGGAATTGCTTCACAGACGGGTTTAAAATCGAATTTATGCTACAAATGTATTTTTCTGTATTTTTTTAATGTTCTCGAATGTTACATACAATCTTAAACTTTGTGTACACATGGAAAACGAATTTTAGCTAATGCCTTGTTTTTATTTCCTTTAAGGATCAGTATCGAGGCTAGCCTTACTCCGGACATACAAGAAACAAGAGAAGAACAATAATCTAAAAAATTCGAGCCAGACTTTTCAGAAGTCTAATAACTATAGATTATCATCTAAAATCAACCGTGATGACACCCTGCAGCAACCCATGTGGGAATCTTAGCCAGAGACCAGTCTGCCAGTCCTAAAGACTGGCAGATGACTCAAGGAATTTAGACGGGGTCAGCTGGCCACTAGAGTAACTAATAGTTTCAAGTCTAGTGGCCGATATTAATGAAGTCCTATCATTAGCACAACTGGTAATGTTAATGAAACAAATTGATAAGCCATTCACACTCACGAACGGTCTCAAAAATGCATGTAAGAAAAAAATTATACAAACAGTTTATTTCGAATAGAAGCAAAGCTACCGAATTAAGGTATAAATCGTATAAGAATAACCTAACAACCGTTATACGATATGCTAAACGGGATTATTTTAGTAAATTATTGTCTGAGCACCGGGACAACTTGTCGGGGACATGGACAATTTACGTACAATCATGGGGAAATCTCGACTTGAATGCAACTCTCTGGTACAATTTGATAACAAAGGTGTTACTATCAGTGACAGGGCTGAAATAGCAAACACGTTTAATAAGTATTTCACAAGCATTGAACCCGAGCTAGCTAAACAAATTGAAACTCCTCCAGATGTGTCCGTTCTGGATTCAATGGGCAAACGTAATGAATGTTCAATATTTGTATAAGTAATGTTACTTCTATGCTTCTCCTTTCAAACTTGTCACTCATAGGTTTTGTATGTCTCATTCACTTGTACACGTCAATTGTTTGATTTGTTTGTATAAACACTGTTTGACTTTTGACACATTAAAAAGGCACAATTGGTTAATTCAAGACTGGCAAAAAATAATTTCTGGCTAAGGGCCTGATGGGGATATGACAGTATATTCACCTCGAGGTATGAGACGCGAACGACAAAGTGATACCTCTCCTTCTCTCCGTCTATGCCATCAAAGAGCTCTTTGATGACTCGAGGCATTATCCCCACTTCGTCCTCTGTGCCACACCCGCCCATCATCGAATGTGTCTTGCCACTCCCTGTCTGGCCATAAGCCAGAACGGTCGCATTGTAGCCTACAATAGACATCCTACGTAAGTGGTGTTTTCTACGTAGACATGTACACAGCAGGACGTCCAATCATTAAAATAGCTGTCCATTGTTAAATCAATAATAATTATTATTATATCAAACTGCACCATTACACAAAATGCATGGATGTGTAATTGAATGACAGTGACAGTCGCATGTAATTGGACAAGGCCACGTTCGGGACAAGACCGCATCCAATTATGTGTGTTACTATACCATCGTCGAGCACAATTAGAGTTAGACCACTGCATTTTGATATTTATTTCACTCTTGATTATTTAATTTAGCGAATTCAAACTCAGTGTTAGGCACCACGTTCTCCACTGCCTCGGTCTATTCAATGTGTGTTGATGAAATTTGAATTGTACAGCTTGCACAGAGCATACTACAAACGTGTGTAATAAAAATGTTCACTATACCGTAATCTTAATGTGAATAACTAAAGGTGGCTTTATATGAAGCAAGTCACATGTATGCGATGGGCAGATCAATGCACATGATCAAATTGCAGCTTGATCAGGCCATGTAGACTGATTGTTGCCATTACACATCGCAGCGACATCACTTGAAACACAACTCATACTATTTTGAAGAGGTATACAATATCAAATGGCTATGACCTTTTCTAATATTATGATGTAGCAATCAGCATATCCGTGATATACCACCTTATATAAAACAAGCTTTAATGAACTTGCAGAACAAATGTGTAATAAATATATGCCTTTCTCTATCAATATGTACAATAATGTAGTTACACACAGCTTATGCATGCATAATAATCACAATCCAAGAACCATGACTATAGTAGTGACCACTCAATTATTAACAACTTAACTTTAACACAGGACCAAAATTATACCTGCTTATAATAAAACCATGTTAAATAAACCATGACCAAGAACACATGTTGTGTCGGCCTTGCCCTCAAAGATAGTAATTAATTTATTAAATAAACGACGACCAAGAACACATGTTGTGTCTGCCTTGCCCTCAAAGATAGTAATTAATTTATTAAATAAACGACGACCAAGAACACAAGTTGTGTCTGCCTTGCCCTCAAAGATAGTAATTAATTTATTAAATAAACGACGACCAAGAACACATGTTGTGTCTGCCTTGCCCTCAAAGATAGTAATTAATTTATTAAATAAACGACGACCAAGAACACATGTTGTGTCTGCCTTGCCCTCAAAGATAGTAATTAATTTATTAAATAAACGATGACCAAGAACACATGTTGTGTCTGCCTTGCCCTCAAAGATAGTAATTAATTTATTAAATAAATGACGACCAAGAACACATGTTGTGTCTGCCTTGCCCTCAAAGATAGTAATTAATTTATTAAATAAAGGAAGACCAAGAACACATGTTGTGTCTGCCTTGCCCTCAAAGATAGTAATTAATTTATTAAATAAACCACAACCAAGAACACATGTTGTGTCTGCCTTGCCCTCAAAGATAGTAATTAGTTTATTAAATAAACCACGACCAAGAACACATGTTGTGTCTGCCTTGCCCTCAAAGATAGTAATTAATTTATTAAATAAACGACGACCAAGAACACATGTTGTGTCTGCCTTGCCCTCAAAGATAGTAATTAATTTATTAAATAAACCACAACCAAGAACACATGTTGTGTCTGCCTTGCCCTAAAAGATAGTAATTAGTTTATTAAATAAACCACGACCAAGAACACATGTTGTGTCTGCCTTGCCCTCAAAGATAGTAATTAATTTATTAAATAAACCACGACCAAGAACACATGTTGTGTCTGCCTTGCCCTCAAAGATAGTAATTAATTTATTAAATAAACGACGACCAAGAACACATGTTGTGTCTGCCTTGCCCTGAAAGATAGTAATTAGTTTATTAAATAAACCATGACCAAGAACACATGTTGTGTCTGCCTTGCCCTCAAAGATAGTAATTAGTTTATTAAATAAACCACGACCAAGAACACATGTTGTGTCTGCCTTGCCTTCAAAGATAGTAATTAATTTATTAAATAAACCAAGACCAAGAACACATGTTGTGTCTGCCTTGCCCTCAAAGATAGTAATTAGTTTATTAAATAAACGACGACCAAGAACACATGTTGTGTCTGCCTTGCCCTGAAAGATAGTAATTAGTTTATTAAATAAACCACGACCAAGAACACATGTTGTGTCTGCCTTGCCCTCAAAGATAGTAATTAATTTATTAAATAAACGACGACCAAGAACACATGTTGTGTCTGCCTTGCCCTAAAAGATAGTAATTAGTTTATTAAATAAACCATGACCAAGAACACATGTTGTGTCTGCCTTGCCCTAAAAGATAGTAATTAGTTTATTAAATAAACCATGACCAAGAACACATGTTGTGTCTGCCTTGCCCTCAAAGATAGTAATTAATTTATTAAATAAACGACAACCAAGAACACATGTTGTGTCTGCCTTGCCCTCAAAGATAGTAATTAATTTATTAAATAAACGAGGACCAAGAACACATGTTGTGTCTGCCTTGCCCTCAAAGATAGTAATTAATTTATTAAATAAACGACGACCAAGAACACATGTTGTGTCTGCCTTGCCTTCAAAGATAGTAATTAATTTATTAAATAAACCACGACCAAGAACACATGTTGTGTCTGCCTTGCCCTCAAAGATAGTAATTAGTTTATTAAATAAACCACCACCAAGAACACATGTTGTGTCTGCCTTGCCCTCAAAGATAGTAATTAATTTATTAAATAAACGACGACCAAGAACACATGTTGTGTCTACCTTGCCCTCAAAGATAGTAATTAATTTATTAAATAAACGACGACCAAGAACACATGTTGTGTCTGCCTTGCCCTCAAAGATAGTAATTAATTTATTAAATAAACGACGACCAAGAACACATGTTGTGTCTGCCTTGCCCTCAAAGATAGTAATTAGTTTATTAAATAAACCATGACCAAGAACACATGTTGTGTCTGCCTTGCCCTCAAAGATAGTAATTAGTTTATTAAATAAACCATGACCAAGAACACATGTTGTGTCTGCCTTGCCTTCAAAGATAGTAATTAGTTTATTAAATAAACCAAGACCAAGAACACATGTTGTGTCTGCCTTGCCCTCAAAGATAGTAATTAGTTTATTAAATAAACCACGACCAAGAACACATGTTGTGTCTGCCTTGCCCTCAAAGATAGTAATTAATTTATTAAATAAACGACAACCAAGAACACATGTTGTGTCTGCCTTGCCCTCAAAGATAGTAATTAATTTATTAAATAAACGAGGACCAAGAACACATGTTGTGTCTGCGTTGCCCTCAAAGATAGTACTTAATTTATTAAATAAACGACGACCAAGAACACATGTTGTGTCTGCCTTGCCTTCAAAGATAGTAATTAATGTATTAAATAAACCAAGACCAAGAACACATGTTGTGTCTGCCTTGCCCTCAAAAATAGTAATTAGTTTATTAAATAAACCACCACCAAGAACACATGTTGTGTCTGCCTTGCCCTCAAAGATAGTAATTAATTTATTAAATAAACGACGACCAAGAACACATGTTGTGTCTACCTTGCCCTCAAAGATAGTAATTAATTTATTAAATAAACGACGACCAAGAACACATGTTGTGTCTGCCTTGCCCTCAAAGATAGTAATTAATTTATCAAGCTGTACCTTTCAATGTTCCCTTGACGAGATGTGAGACTGTGTTCTCGTAGACGTCATGCTGCGTGGAGTCAGGGGCAAAGACATAGTCGTAAGTGAATGCTTTGTCTGCCCCAAGGATCACTTTTGACTCTTCTCGCACAAAGCGCAAACACATCTGACAACCATCGGCCAGTTCCCGCGGCGACATCGGTCGACACCGCAGCGCCACCGTCACCGGAATCACTTTGTTGTTGCTCATAGTCATATCTCCCTGCAAGTTCCAAATTTACTGGATGATCATAAAAAAGGTAAGTTCTTATATAGCGCAGTGTCCAATCATCAGGACTGCTCAAAGCGCATTACACTTTACTCCTTGACAGACCAGTTCAATCGAAGCCATCTCGACTTCTCTGGGAAGCATCCAGCCACGCATCAATTAATACGTGAAGACTATTCGTATACAAATATCCACCAGTTAATAAAATATTTTTTTGTATTACCCGGTAGTGGAAAAACCATATAAGCTGTGTAGGAATTTTATCAAGGATGATATTTGGAGTATTGTTAACAGTTTGTATAATGTTGTGTCTGATGTACTTTTTTGCATATTGATGATTAACTCTGGGAATAAATAAGTTGTCTTTACCACGTGTGTTGTATTGGTGAATTGCAAAGTTGTATGTGTATGGAATACGACTGAAGTACTCTGGTATACGCTTGTTGATCAATTTGTAATAAAATTTGAGCTGTTGAAGTCTACAGATGTGATCCAACTTAATAAATTTACATTCTTTGAAGAAGGGATCTGTGTGAGAATTGTATTTACTTGAAGTAACTATTCACACTGCTTTCTTTTGAACTTTAAAAAATGCGGTGGGCTTGATGACCCCACACCAAGAACAAGCTGCTGCCAGGCACCTAGGGCAGTGTTCTGGTGCATAACATCATCCAAACTAACATATAAGTAACCATATTTTGACTATTAACAGATGGACTGGCTTAAGTAATTGGTGAACCAGATATATTACAATTGACTTATTTTGTTTTTTACATTAAGTAGAAACCTTTCATTACCTGTAAACCATACTGATAATAATAATTATGCCTTAATTAATCGAGCTACTTTTTAACAGAAACAATGCCAATATTATAACACTACCACACGCACACACACTCACGCGCCCGTATATATTAACGATATATTATATTTATATCGCGCGCGAACATGTGTACAGTAATGACAGCGCCACTGTACGGAATTTCTGTGAAGCTCGACACAATATCAATTTTACGGTAACCATGGAGCAACGGATAGTCGCCGCCGTAGAAGTCGAGTTTTACTTGAGTTTGTTTTGCGAAATTTGAGCGTTGTAGGAATGTAAAATAATGTTGTTTGTAACGTAGTGTGTGTATATGTATGTAAGATATGTGAGGAGAAGTTTGGCGGCTGTAGGTAGTCGTTTTTATGGTTAGGTCAAAAAGTAAAAGATCACCATTTGTCTTGTTGATGTTACGTAATCGACAATAAATTCTACGCTACAGCTAATCGGCTAATGCCCAGCCTCAGGGAATTCCAGTTTTACTCCTTTGTTAAGCTTTAAGTTTAACAGAAATACACATATTCTTCAGACTGGTACGTGCATAGTTTTGTAAAAATTTACATTAATGTCTGGTTGAATAAACTGATTCATATATTCTAAACACTGTTGTACATTCATTAATCATTGGTAGCAAATACTAGTGGAATGCAGTAGTTTTTAATTTGACTAAATCTGATACTTTAGGAATACACATATTGTAAAATAGTATATTTGTATGATCAAGTCTCTTGTCTTGGCACCACAAAGTAATCTTATAACCATTTTCTGTAATAAAACTAAACATTATATATGTTGTCAAAACCCATGATCATCAGCATCACGACGTGTTACCTGTAAAGACTTGACACGGAACTGATTTCGTACGGAACTATAGAATGTCACTGTATGAAAAGTTTTGTTTTGAGAATTTGGCGCGAATTGATAACGACACTAATCATTGGTTGACATAAAAGGCCGTATTTCTGTCGCCCTCTATCAGATAGTTACAAAAGTAATATTATATTACGAAACTA
>JAHLWY010001283.1:0-23549 GCA_020002185.1 Paraescarpia echinospica | reverse complement strand
CCCCTTTTGAGCACGAATTGACTTGTTTGTTCTCCCTTAGGTTTCCCTTTAGTCACTTCAGCCGAATCAAAGCATTTCTTTAAGGTCTCATCCCCTTTTTGCTCTCTCAAGAAATCATCGGCAGATATACTCGCACCAACAACTTGAGGCACTATCAAACGTTTTGTGGGTTTAGAAAGGCGCTCCCGTTGAGCAAGGGTTTCTACAGAACAACCGGTGACTGGGGTGTCATTCAAAGGGGTCTCAACAGTAACAGGGACACCATCTGACTTGGTTCCTCGAAAAGGAGAACCTTCACTGTTATCGGAAGAGGGCAAATTTTATTCAACAACGTTGCCAATGACTAATTCATAAACGGGGTTGTTTAGACATAGGGCTTCAATTTCTCCTGTGAAAAAGGGAGTTCTCACATAGCACCGGGCAGTTGGGACTTCAATGACGGATCGGTCCATCAGCATAAGGACTTTGGTTTTCCCAGTTATCTGATTCTCCGGAACTAGGCTACGTCGTACAACGACTCCGTTACACCCGCTGTCGCATAGTACTTTCACTGGGGATCCCCCCACATACCCCTCGACAACAGGTAAGTTACAACCGTTTTCATGTTGTACACAAGCACTAGCAGTTACGGGGATCTTACATCCACATTGCAAGGTGACATCAGTCCCACCCACAGGACATTGGTGACTAGGGGAATTATGGTTTAGCACAACTGCACAATTCCCAACCACTGGTTTCATCCTTTGCGGTGGAGGATTCCTATTCTGCACTCCCACTGTACACTGTCTCGCGATGTGACCTGGCCGATTACAAAGGAAACATGTACGCGGCGGAGGAACGGGCCGCGGGGTAGGGCTAGAAATAGGGTACCTCCCCTCCCCTGATCTACTTTTCGGGACGGGTGAAGGAACGGGAGTGGGTC
This sequence comes from Paraescarpia echinospica, assembly GCA_020002185.1. Taxonomy (NCBI): domain Eukaryota; kingdom Metazoa; phylum Annelida; class Polychaeta; order Sabellida; family Siboglinidae; genus Paraescarpia; species Paraescarpia echinospica. The sequence goes on along the minus strand of JAHLWY010001283.1, from coordinate 22,627 downwards.
GGACTCGGTCTCTACGATTTTCCCGTTTACCACATGATGAATGAGCATCTGTAAATGTTCTCACCAACTCTAACAAATTCTCTTTCCCCACCGGTTTGTGTTCTCTCAGAAACAAGGACAGTTCCCTAGGGCACATAAACAAGAATTGCTCTCTCAGAATGAGTTCCATAAGGCCCTCGAAAGACTCATTAATGTTTGACAAAGAAATCCACTGAGTCAAATAATGCTCCATACGAGCAAAATACTGCGACACTGTTTCGGTCGAATTTAGAGAACAGGTGTAAAACTTCTTACGAAAATCGCCTACAGTCAGTCGGTACCATCCGAGCAATGCTTGCTTTAACTGGTCATAATCGTTGGCCACGGAAATCGGGGAACGGGAATAAACTTCCAGTGCATGACCAGTTAACAATGCGCTTAGAAATATAGCGTAATTCTCGCGCTCCCAACCCTGGTTTTCCGCATATCTTTCAAAGCGCTGGAGATAGGCATCAATCGAATCCCTGTCTTCGTTAAAACAGGGTAACGGAGGACTACGGCCTCCCTTAGTAATGGCTGAAGCATTACTCACCGAATCTCGGTTCTCTAAGGTAGTAGCCTCGTTGTGGAGCCTGGCCATCTTCTCTTCATGCTCCATTTCACGCGAGCGTATATCGGCCTGCCTTGCAGCCTCCTTTTCTCGGAGCTCGGCCTGGAGCCTCTCCTTCTCCATATCAGGCTGGAGCCTCTCTTTCTCCATATCAGCCTGGAGCCTCTCTTTCTCCATATCGGCCTGGAACTTCTCTTTCTCCGCCTCGCGAGCGGCCTGTCGCTCAGCCCGGGCGGTTCCTTGTTCACCACGAACAAATGCCTGAAGTTCGGGACCTGTTAACCCTAACTTCTCGCCTAACTCAATTAATTGAGCAAGATCCATGTTTGCAAACTAGTGCAACACACGAAACAATCACTAAACGGATATCACGTTTAAGTAATACACAAGGTCAATCACCTATAAACCACAAAAGTGCTAGCTACGCTACAACACTCCACACAATCTTCTCATAAGATTGGAATAATGAAATCACTATACGATTTCATCCACGCCGTGTCAACTATCAACACACGGAAATTCTGTGGGACTTTAATCTACCCAATGCCAACTCGGCAGTTGCAACAAGTAATTCAACTTCCTCGTACAGCTGAAAAATAACAAAGCTCCTACTTACAATAATTATACGATTAATTCATGGTCCTTTACTGCTGCAATAAACAAGTCAAATGTCTCAAAACGTGAATGATACAGTATAAATGTAACGAGAAATATGGGACTCAGAATTATGTCCGGGCGGAAACGACAAGGGGCATGTGAATTACCCTACACTACAGCTACTGGAATAGATGTAGGTTTCGTCTCTAGCCACGGAACAACGCTGACACTCCACGGAACCAGAGGGCAGCTAAGTTCTCAGGCATGTTCTATGTTGCCGTCACGTGTTACCCGCAATTCATAGCGTTAACCGAAGGTGTTATTTTAATTTTCCCCTCGCCGGAATCCCGCGTACGAGCCCCCAATTATGTCACGGATTAGCGAGGTCTCCGTACACTAGATGGCTCAGTCTAGTAGGGTTCTTATATCTCAAAGTCAACGCATATGAGAAAGAACGATTATCGTGAACAAGCAACAAAGAACGAGGAAAATTTAATAAAATTTATTACAAGATATCTTCCTTTTGGTAAATATCTCGATTAACAAAATAAACAGAATAATGAATCCCGTAACCAAATCTTAATAGAACATAATAAACAATAACACTGAATATTTCGATTATCAAATTCCACTTCCTTTCTAAGGTGGATTATACCGCTACACGACCATACACTAGGCGCCAATTGTTATCTAATAATAACTCCCATAATATAAATACACAGTATAAGCTAGTCCTCTCGGACTCTCATTACAGCAATATGTTACAACACACACATATTTTTATATATATGTGAATACTTCATGGGTATTAATACCTCACTTCAAAACCCACAGTTAACTACTAATCATAATACAGCAAATAATAGATACGTTCAATCAGAAAATAAACATTTATACTGGGCTAGTCCCATCTCGAATATATACGAACGTTTGTTGAAGTCAACACGCCGAGCTCAGAACACAATTAGAACGGTGTATCTCGGGCGCACGAGTGATGATGCCGGGCACTTGACGATTGCCGTCGTACGCCGCGAATTCTCGAGTCGCGTCCGTTCAGTGATCGCACGGTCGCAGACGATTGCGAAGTCAGTTGAATACGTTCAACCGAAAGACGTTAACGATTCCCACCACGCTTTACGACTTTCCTTGCCATTCTCTTGGCAGCAGGGCAACCTGTCTCGTTCAACCCTGGATCTGTCCCAGTCCTTCGCCAGCGCCCAGATAGCAAAATACGTACAATAAACGTTTATATAAGCAGACCTAATTACACATCATATGACAGGTTTCCATCATTTCTATTGGCTAATGTAATATACAATTCAAACTAGGCATTGTGGAACACCCTCTCTATGATTACAGTGAAACCACCTGCTTGCCTAGAAACACTAGCAACAGAATACCACGCATCACTGAGCGCAATCATAAGGCGGTTGGTTAACAATATGTCTATCTACTGGCTTGACCTTCCTCATTTATAAAATTAAATCTCAGGAAAGTAGATTAAACATTCAGAAATAGCAGAAATGCTACATTACCCCCCGCTAAGAATCTACTTCCTGAACAAAAGTATTAAGAAATAAATTCAATACACTAATTTAATACATTACATTTAATACAATAAATAACCTGGCGATCACTCGCCGAACTAGTAACTATCTAGTTGCACAAAATTGTTTTATGACACTTCATTGTCTCAACTAATTTGATGGAACCTACATCTATTCCATTCGGCTTAGGTAGTCTGCACCTATGTTATCTGTTCCAGGGATTGACTCTACCCGGAAACGGTAGGGTTGGACTTTAAGAACCCATCGCATAACGCGATTGTTTGTCAACTTCGCAGTGTTTAGGAATTTCAGGGATCGTTGATCACACTGCACAATGAAACTTCGCCCATATAGGTATAAGTGAAATTTCTCGAGTCCCCAAACAATTGCCAGACATTCTCTTTCTACTACGGAATATCGCCTTTGCGTGGGATTGAGCTTCTTGCTCGCAAACGCGACTGGGAATAAGACTTCGTTATTCTCTTGGAGTAACATTGCTCCGAGTCCGGTATCGGACACATCTGTACGCAGGACAAAGGGTCTGTTTACGTTAGGAAATTTGAGGATAGGCGCCTTACACAGGGCCTGCTTCAGTTGAATGAAGGCCTTATCCGCCTCATCATTCCAACTTACCTTGTTAGGCTGTTTTGCCTTTGTGAGATCAGTCAATGGAGCCGCGATTCTGGAATACCCATTAACAAACTTCCGGTAATATCCTGCTAAACCTAGAAAAGACCTCACTTGTTTCTTCGTGGTAGGAATGGGCGCATTCCTAATCTTGTTTACCTTGTGTTCCTGGGTCTTCACTTCTCCTTGTCCTACTTGGTGTCCCAGGAAATCGACGGATTCAAACCCAAGATAACACTTCGACGGTTTTATAGTGAGACCCGCTTGTCTCACTCGGACGAACACTGCTCGCAGTGTTGATAAGTGATCGGCCCATGTTGAGGTGTGAATCAATACATCGTCAACATAATTGGTAACACCACCGAGGCCATCTAAGAGTATGCGCATCATGCGACTGTACGATGCGCCGGGTTGACTAGACCGAAAGGCATGACGCAGAATTGGAACAACCCTTGGGGAGTACAAAATGCGGTTTTCTCCTTATCTTCCGGTTCCATCCTTATTTGCCAGTAGCCTTTGCAGAAATCTAGTTTGGACAAGTACCTATCCTGCCCCACCTCAGCCAAGATAGTATCGGGATTTGGCATAGGTTCTGCATCGAATTTAGTAACCTTGTTTAACTGGCGAAAATCTACTACCGGTCTGTATGTGGAGTCAGATTTACGAATTAGTAACAAAGGCGATGAGTACGGTGAATGAGATGGCTCAATCACGCCCATTTCTCGCATCTTCTCAACCTCCTGTTTTACCACTCCCAACTTGGCTAATGGAATAGGGTACGGTTTGCATCTCACGGGACTAGAGGACGTTACCTCAATGGCATGGGACAAGAGACTAGCTTGCCCCGGAGTGCTCGAAAAGATGGAAGGAAATTCTTCCATTAGCTGTTTCAAGTCTCGTGTCTGATCAGGTGATAAACTATCACTCACATGGACGTCCCCAAGGTTTTCCTCTCTCTCTCTCAGGAATGGGAAAATCCTCATCAGTCTCACAATCAGGTTGTTCTTCGACAACAGCAGCTAAACCTATCATCTCCACATTACCTCTTTCATAGTATTTCTTCATCATGTTGATGTGGAAGAGTTTACGATTATCTCCGATCTTTACCCGATAATCGTTTATCCCCACTCTCTCTATCACCTCATATGGACCCTTCCATTGCATGAGCAACTTGTTTGAATCAGTAGGGAGAAGGATGAGGGCTTTGTTTCCTACTTCTAGGGTTCTCACCTTGGCCTATCGATCAAAGTGTTCCTTATACCGGTCTTGAGAATTCTTAAGATTCTCTCTAGCTAGTTCGCAAGTTGATTCTATCCGATTACGGAGATCCACTACGCACTGGTTCGTTTCTACTAGCTCATCGTCTGGTTTCTCATTCTCCCATAACTCTCTAAGAATCATCATAGGCCCCCTGACTGTCCTTCCATAGAGTAACTCAAAAGGGGAAAATTTCATGCTCTCCTGGGGTGCTTCGCGGTATGCAAACATGACAGGTTCCAGATACCGATCCCAGTCTCGTGGACGTTCAGAGCACATCCGCCTTAGCATCCGTTGTAAGGTACCGTTCCATTTCTCTACCATCTGCCATGGGATGGTAAGGAGAAGAGTGGACTTGTTGGATAGAGAGTAACCTAGCTACCTCGGTCATAGTTTTTGACACGAACTGACTTCCATTATCGCTGAGTACTACTTTAGGCAGACCCACCCTTGAGAAAATCTTCAGAAGAGCCTCTGCTATCGTTTCCGTGTCGATATTCGACACTGCTACCGCTTCTGGGTATCTAGTAGCAAAATCTACCAGGGTTAAGATCCACCGATTACCTTTCTCTGTCACTGGGGTTATGGGACCAACCAAATCTATCGCTACCTTTTCAAAGGGCGTGTTTACGATGGGGATCATCTGTACAGGAGCCTTAGGGACATTGCCTCGACTAACGGTCCTCTGACAGATGTCACATGACTGGCAGAATATGTGGACATCACCCACTATTCCTGGCCAGTAGAAGTTAAGGAGGATTCTGTCTAGCGACTTCCTAATTCCCTGATGTCCAGATAGGATGGTTTCATGTCCTAACGTCATGACTCGATTGCGCAAAACTCGGGGAACTACTAGTTGTTTCACAGTCTCACCCTCTTTCTCTTTCTGAAACAAGCGATAAAGGAGCCCCCTTTTGAGCACGAATTGACTTGTTTGTTCTCCCTTAGGTTTCCCTTTAGTCACTTCAGCCGAATCAAAGCATTTATTTAAGGTCTCATCCCCTTTTTGCTCTCTCAAGAAATCATCGGCAGATATACTCGCACCAACAACTTGAGGCACTATCAAACGTTTTGTGGGTTTAGAAAGGCGCTCCCGTTGAGCAAGGGTTTCTACAGAACAACCGGTGACTGGGGTGTCATTCAAAGGGGTCTCAACAGTAACAGGGACACCATCTGACTTGGTTCCTCGAAAAGGAGAACCTTCACTGTTATCGGAAGAGGGCAAATTTTATTCAACAACGTTGCTAATGACTAATTCATAAACGGGGTTGTTTAGACATAGGGCTTCAATTTCTCCTGTGAAAAAGGGAGTTCTCACATAGCACCGGGCAGTTGGGACTTCAATGACGGATCGGTCCATCAGCATAAGGACTTTGGTTTTCCCAGTTATCTGATTCTCCGGAACTAGGCTACGTCGTACAACGACTCCGTTACACCCGCTGTCGCATAGTACTTTCACTGGGGATCCCCCCCACATACCCCTCGACAACAGGTAAGTTACAACCGTTTTCATGTTGTACACAAGCACTAGCAGTTACGGGGATCTTACATCCACATTGCAAGGTGACATCAGTCCCACCCACAGGACATTGGTGACTAGGGGAATTATGGTTTAGCACAACTGCACAATTCCCAACCACTGGTTTCATCCTTTGCGGTGGAGGATTCCTATTCTGCACTCCCACTGTACACTGTCTCGCGATGTGACCTGGCCGATTACAAAGGAAACATGTACGCGGCGCAGGAACGGGCCGCGGGGTAGGGCTAGAAATAGGGTACCTCCCCTCCCCTGATCTACTTTTCGGGACGGGTGAAGGAACGGGAGTGGGTCGGACTCGGTCTCTACGATTTTCCCGTTTACCACATGATGAATGGGCATCTGTAAATGTTCTCACCAACTCTAACAAATTCTCTTTCCCCACCGGTTTGTGTTCTCTCAGAAACAAGGACAGTTCCCTAGGGCACATAAACAAGAATTGCTCTCTCAGAATGAGTTCCATAAGGCCCTCGAAAGACTCATTAATGTTTGACAAAGAAATCCACTGAGTCAAATAATGCTCCATACGAGCAAAATACTGCGACACTGTTTCGGTCGAATTTAGAGAACAGGTGTAAAACTTCTTACGAAAATCGCCTACAGTCAGTCGGTACCATCCGATCAATGCTTGCTTTAACTGGTCATAATCGTTGGCCACGGAAATCGGGGAACGGGAATAAACTTCCAGTGCATGACCAGTTAACAATGCGCTCAGAAATATAGCGTAATTCTCGCGCTCCCAACCCTGGTTTTCCGCATATCTTTCAAAGCGCTGGAGATAGGCATCAATCGAATCCCTGTCTTCGTTAAAACAGGGTAACGGAGGACTACGGCCTCCCTTCGTAATGGCTGAAGCATTACTCACCGAATCTCGGTTCTCTAAGGTAGTAGCCTCGTTGTGGAGCCTGGCCATCTTTTCTTCATGCTCCATTTCACGCGAGCGTATATCGTCCTGCCTTGCAGCCTCCTTTTCTCGGAGCTCGGCCTGGAGCCTCTCCTTCTCCATATCAGGCTGGAGCCTCTCTTTCTCCATATCAGCCTGGAGCCTCTCTTTCTCCATATCGGCCTGGAACTTCTCTTTCTCCGCCTCGCGAGCGGCCTGTCGCTCAGCCCGGGCGGTTCCTTGTTCACCACGAACAAATGCCTGAAGTTCGGGACCTGTTAACCCTAACTTCTCGCCTAACTCAATTAATTGAGCAAGATCCATGTTTGCAAACTAGTGCAACACACGAAACAATCACTAAACGGATATCACGTTTAAGTAATACACAAGGTCAATCACCTATAAACCACAAAAGTGCTAGCTACGCTACAACACTCCACACAATCTTCTCATAAGATTGGAATAATGAAATCACTATACGATTTCATCCACGCCGTGTCAACTATCAACACACGGAAATTCTGTGGGACTTTAATCTACCCAATGCCAACTCGGCAGTTGCAACAAGTAATTCAACTTCCTCGTACAGCTGAAAAATAACAAAGCTCCTACTTACAATAATTATACGATTAATTCATGGTCCTTTATTGCTGCAATAAACAAGTCTAATGTCTCAAAACGTGAATGATACAGTATAAATGTAACGAGAAATATGGGACTCAGAATTATGTCCGGGCGGAAACGACAAGGGGCATGTGAATTACCCTACACTACAGCTACTGGAATAGATGTAGGTTTCGTCTCTAGCCACGGAACAACGCTGACACTCCACGGAACCAGAGGGCAGCTAAGTTCTCAGGCATGTTCTATGTTGCCGTCACGTGTTACCCGCAATTCATAGCGTTGACCGAAGGTGTTATTTTAATTTTCCCCTCGCCGGAATCCCGCGTACGAGCCCCCAATTATGTCACGGATTAGCGAGGTCTCCGTACACTAGATGGCTCAGTCTAGTAGGGTTCTTATATCTCAAAGTCAACGCATATGAGAAAGAACGATTATCGTGAACAAGCAACAAAGAACGAGGAAAATTTAATAAAATTTATTACAAGATATCTTCCTTTTGGTAAATATCTCGATTAACAAAATAAACAAAATAATGAATCCCGTAACCAAATCTTAATAGAACATAATAAACAATAACACTGAATCTTTCGATTATCAAATTCCACTTCCTTTCTAAGGTGGATTATACCGCTACACGACCATACACTAGGCGCCAGTTGTTATCTAATAATAACTCCCATAATATAAATACACAGTATAAGCTAGTCCTCTCGGACTCTCATTACAGCAATATGTTACAACACACACATATTTATATATATATATGTGAATACTTCATGGGTATTAATACCTCACTTCAAAACCCACAGTTAACTACTAATCATAATACAGCAAATAATAGATACGTTCAATCAGAAAATAAACATTTATACTGGGCTAGTCCCATCTCGAATATATACGAACGTTTGTTGAAGTCAGCACGCCGAGCTCGGAACACAATTAGAACGGTGTATCTCGGGCGCACGAGTGATGATGCCGGGCACTTGACGATTGCCGTCGTACGCCGCGAATTCTCGAGTCGCGTCCGTTCAGTGATCGCACGGTCGCAGACGATTGCGAAGTCAGTTGAATACGTTCAACCGAAAGACGTTAACGATTCCCACCACGCTTTACGACTTTCCTTGCCATTCTCTTGGCAGCAGGGCAACCTGTCTCGTTCAACCCTGGATCTGTCCCAGTCCTTCGCCAGCGCCCAGATAGCAAAATGCGTACAATAAACGTTTATATAAGCAGACCTAATTACACATCATATGACAGGTTTCCATCATTTCTATTGGCTAATGTAATATACAATTCAAACTAGGCATTGTGGAACACCCTCTCTAAGATTACAGTGAAACCACCTGCTTGCCTAGAAACACTAGCAACAGAATACCACGCTTCACTGAGCGCATCTGCAACGAGTTGCTGTAATTACGTAACTAAGGCGGTTGGTTAACAATATGTCTATCTACTGGCTTGACCTTCCTCATTTATAAAATTAAATCTCAGGAAAGTAGATTAAACATTCAGAAATAGCAGAAATGCTACAAAGTATTAACCACAGGAATATTCCCTGATAAACTAGAAATTGCTAAGGTAATTCCCATTTATAAAAAAAGGTGAGCCAGCAGTATTCAATAATTATAGACACATATCTCTTCTACCAGTTATTTCAAAAGTACTTGAAAAAATAATTTTTGACCAATTATCATCTTATTTAAAAGACTAAGCGTTTTTTTGACCATCAGTATGGATTCCGACCTAAACATTCAACTGAATACGCAGCACTAGAATTAATAGATAGAATAATAACCAAACTGGATAAGGATGAAATACCCATTAATATTTACCTAGATCTTTCCAAAGCCTTTGATACCATTGACCATTTAATTTTAATTGACAAATTGAAATATTATGGTATACATGGAACACATCTGAACTTATTCAGCAGTTACCTAACAAATCGTAAACAATATACGGAAATTGACAATATAAAATCAAATATGTTATCAATAACAACAGTTGTACCACAAGGTTCAATCTTAGGACCCCTGTTATTCATCATATATATCAATGATTTTGCACAAGCCAGTATAATGTTTAATTTCATAATTTATGCTGACGATACAACTCTATCAAGTACACTAAACACTTTCAGTGATAACATACAGGGTGTCTAAACAAAACCACCCTGATTTTGATTGCTTACCACACATTGGCATTTTGAAATATCAAATTCTGAGATACAGCATCTTAATAAACACAGATGGGAATTTTATTTACAAAAAAACTGGTTTTGATTATATGATTCATTCTAATACAGCAGTAAAAAATGTAAAATAGTCATTTTCGCATATAGTGTCTAAATGATGTGTTCGATATGAGCACCATTTCTGCTCAGGCAAGCATTTACTCTCACTGCAAAGTTCTCTATTACCCGCTCACACATTTCTTGGGGGATTGCCCCTACAAAATCAGTAATTGCTTCTTTTAACTCCTGTAAACTGTTTGGGTGAACCTTGAACACATTGTCCTTGGCATATCCCCACAGGAAAAAAATCCAGCGGAGTGAGATCTGGAGAATGAGGTGCCCATGGATTCTCAGTTCTTCTAGAGATTACACGATCATCAAACATGTCTCTAAGCATTTCTAGTGTTTGATTAGCTGTATGGGGTGTATCTTGCATAAACCACTGGGTTTGGAATGGAACACGTTGGCGATGTTCCAGAGAGGAACAAAATCTGCGAACAATCACTCGGTATCGCTGCTGGTTAATGGTGACGGTATGGCCATCTTCATCCTCAAAAAAGTAAGGGCCTATTATCCCTTGGCTGCTTAGCGCACACCAGACTGTCACTTTGGCACTGTGCAATGGTCTCTCGACAACTTCAAGTGGTGGTTGGGTGCCCCAGTACACATTATTTCGAGAATTAACTTGTCCAGCCAGATGAAAATGAGCCTCATCAGTAAACCACACATTTTTTATCCAGTCCTGATCCCTTTCCATTTTCTCATTGAACCAGTTGCACATTGCCACTCTATCCACTTTATCAGTGTCAGTAAGTTTGTGTTTAATATGGATCTTATAGGGAAAACAATTGAGATCTTGTCTCAAAATTCTGTGGGTTGTTGCACGGGTCAGTCCAAGTTCTTGAGATCTTCTGCGTAATGACTTTTTTGGGCTCTGTGTCACTGACTGACGAACGGCATCCACATTTTCAACTGTCCTTACTGTTTTTGGTCTTCCCGACCTTTTCTTGTTCAGATTATGAACAGTCCCTTCTGTCCGAAATTTCCTAACCACTTCTCTCAAAGTTTTAGGGTCAGGCGAAGTCTTGACATTGAAATGCCTCTGGTAGGCACGCTTCACTCCGACCCACGATTTCGTCTCTAGGTAGAATTCTACGATTTTAGTTTTTTGTTCAATAGTCAGTGTCATAATTGTCAGATGGCTACCAAATCTTCAGTGCAGAAATTCCCATATTTGCTCTACATACGCTGAAAAGAAAAATACAATCAGATGACAATTATGGCCAGGGCAACAATTTGTTATCAGGGTGTTTTTTTTTAGACACCCTATACATGACGATAATTTAGAATCCTTAATAAATGAAGAACTTTTCAAAATAAATGAATGGCTCAAAATAAATAAATTATCGCTAAACATAGCAAAATCGAAATACATGACATTTCAAAAGGCAGAGAAAAAATATACAGACACTTACTCTGAAGATTGACAATGTAAATATTGAACAAGTCAAAGAATTTAATTTTTTTGGTTTAATTATAGATACAAATCTAAACTGGAAAAAGCACACTGAAAAAATATCAAATGCTTGTTCTAAAAAAATTGGCATTTTAAATAAATTGAAACGTGTTACTTCTTCATATTAAAATAATATTATATAATTCTTTAATAGTGCCACACATTAATTATTGCATCATGGCGTAGGGCTTTCAATCAAATAGAATAATAAAACTTAAAAAAAGCCCTGAGAATTATTACCTTAAGTAAGTATACTTCCCACACAGAACCACTTCATAAAAAACTTGTTAAAAGTAGATGACATTCTTAAATTACAACAATTAAAATTTTACTATAAATATTTACACAATGACTTACCAGTTTATTTACAAAACTGAAGGATAATGTTTAACTATGAGGTACATAATCACGATACAAGAGTCAAGAATAAAATATACATTTATACAATTAAACATAAATTTGCTAAGAAATGCCTTAGGCATAATTTACCACTTTTACTAAATAACATTCCTGATATTGTCAAAGAAAAGCTTAGTACACACAGTTCACAAGGATTTGCCAAGTATGTTAAACTTTATTTTTTACAAAACTATCAAGAAACATGCACCAGGCAAAACTGCTATATATGTATGCAAAATTAAGAACCGACAACCACCTGTCAACTTGATACAGTACAAAACAGCGCCTAAACGACAAACTCAATAAGCATGTAAGATTGCTCACACTACACACATGCATACATATTTTTTTTCTTCTTATTCTGGAAGAATTTGATTAGGTGATGTATTTATTCAGTTAAAGTTTTATTACAAAAGGTGGCTCCTCGATAGCGACTACCAGTCTTAGAGGAGTCTCCTGACCCTACTTTTCGTTATTTATCATACATTATGCAATGTTTACTATAAGGTTATGTATTTGTATTATTTAATTTTTTTGACATGGATGTATTGTATGAATTATTTGAAATGTCTGGGTCAAATAAAACAAATTCTTCTTCTTCTTCTCCAGCTACACCTGGCCAGTAGAAATTTGATGTAACTCTGTCCAGCGTCTTCTTCCCACCTAGATGTCCACCTAGGATTGAGTCATGTGCAACTTCGATCATGCTCTCGCGGGACTTCATTGGTTATAATAACTGAGTTGTACTGACAGACCCTCTCTTTGCTGATGACATATGCTCTCTATGCAAGATTGACTTTTCCATGTAGAATGTTTCTTGCAATTTCGTTCACGGTCTGTGACGTTTGCCCTCAGAGATCCAAGTTCGTATCTGCGACAAAGTAGGATCCTCTCCTTGCAACCGCTTCAACACTTCACGGTCGACCTCCATATCTCTACTCTTGACAACTATCAGTGGGTTCATAGGTTTGACAACTTGATGTGCCCTTGTTACCACTGCACAATTTACGTCAGCTGAAGTATGCACACATTCTGACTCCTGGCATTTCCTCGCTTCGTTCCTCTTTCGTTTCAACATTCGTTTCCATCGTTGGCGTCCAATTGCGATCCGGATCGCTCGCTTCCCGTACTCCTGGAATATTCCCCATAACTAAGTCGTATACCGGATCTTCCATACTTACCGCTTGCATTGCACCCGAGTAATATGGCGTATCTACAATTATTCTCACCACAGGTGTTTGAAACACATCGCCGTTGATCATTACGCACAGTTTCTTCTCACCTGTGTGGTTGTCGGCAATACAGCTGCTCCGTCGTACCACTGCTCCTGAACATCCAGCATCCCGCAAAAAGCTCACATTCCCTTCGTATCCACATATCCTTCCTATGACAACTGGCATGTCAGATACTAAGTCGGGGTTTAACTCGCCGACCACCACTCCTCTTTCTACTCCACTGTTGTCACCTTCATGCTTCGTTGGTTTCGCGATCACTCCGGTAGTCGTTTGCTTCTCTACCTGCCTCGCGTCATGGCTTTCACGTTGCCTGGAGAAGGAGAACAGCTAGGTTTCTTAACAACCCGACAGTCATGAGCAATGTGGCCTTGTTTGTTGCATAGAAAACACTTCCTCTTCTCTCAAGCCGGGTGTTCTGAACGCGGCTTAGTCAAGTCTGTACTTTCTGGCGAACTGTTTAGTTGTTCATCAGCACATCTGCCCTGACTATAATAATTTCCTATGTACCTCTAAATACTGCTCGGCTAAAACACCCATCTCTTGTATGTTCTTAGGTCTCCATTCCTTTGTGAATATCTTCAGATTTCTAGATATTACATTCATAGCTTGTTCACGTAACAGTGCATCTTTCAACCCATTGAACGACTTCTCTATGTGACCCAAATCGATCCCACGATTAAAGTATCCTTCAATGCGTGTCACAAACTGACTAAATGACACGCCTCTTTCAGGTTTAGTTGAACATAGCTTTTCTCAAAAAACCCTCCTCTGTCAACATAAATATACGCAACAGTGCTTCTTTCAGCATGTCGTAGTTATCCTCCTCGCCAATTGGTTGCCTATGATACCCGTCTAACGCGACCCCTGTAATAACGCGCTCAAATGTATTGCCCACTTCCCGCGTGGCCATTCTAGCGATATATTACATATTACATTACAATATATTACATAGAAATTATGACAAAGTAACAAAGACTAAAACAACAATCATATATCAAATTTTAATAAAAATAAATAAATACTAGCTTTTCTAATTATACTAAAAGGGAGAGGGATTACCTCCTAAATATTAAGTAATTTGAAAACCTACTTGTAGATATGCATAATACCAGTTATAAATGTAAACACTTTTACAAAAAAAACCTGTTACACTAGACACTTAAACTAATTCGTGTTCTGAGCACATTGTACGCTATATGGCAATTCATCCCATGCCTGTATACCTGTATAGTAAAAAGAAGTGTTACCAAATGATTTAGCATGGTACATGAAGAAACAAATCACTGCTTAGCTGGAATTTTTTTCAGTTTACATGTTCCACAATGTCAAATCTAATATTTTCACTTTAACATGTTATACGATGTGTAATAGGATGAACCCAATCCTCAGGTGTGTGGTATTGGCACAATCACAGGTCAATATTTATTATGAAGTTGATATATTGCACATCGTAATACCCTATATGCATGATTAATATCATTTGTGTATGTGTTTCCCAACACTTCACAACGGTATGTTATTATTTATGGAGGGAAAATAATGCATAGTACAGTGTCAAGGTAATAAATCTACATAATATTATATATTTTGCTTTTACATAAATCCAAAATGATTTAGATGCCAGTTGGTCTGTCCATTTGAGCATGTGATTAGGACCACATATCTAGCTGGAAAGGGCATAAATGTACTCTATATTACTGTAAATAAAACATAGTTATTTTGTATTGGTTTGGGTTCTTTGTATGTAGTGACATATAATGCCGAAGTAGTAAATACATGAAATGTTCAAGCCTTATATAGAAGTAATAATAAAATATATTTGAACAATTGTTTTGAACACCACAACCCCTTAGTAAAAAGAACATGTGAAAATGGGTAGACGATTCAATAAAAAATAATTTACAACACACACACGCATGCACGCTCGCACGCTCGCACGCACACACATCATTGGTTATCTTAGCAGGCTATCTTGCAACAAAATGGCCGCAGCAAATATAAACCTGGGGGATGTTCAAGACCTAGACGACATTGATCTTTACTGCGCTTCAGCAATCTCTGTGTAGACGATTTGCTCGTACTAATTAGTTGTTCTGTCGTTGCTGTCCTCCACACAAACTGCCACACATGTCTCTATGGAGTCAAACATCGAGTTACTTCAGCATCACTCCTCCAGCACTAGAGGAATATCTAGGTTGATGTTCTCCAGTACCCACAGAGTGATTCGAATTTGTCATTTAAAAGCTGCACTAATAATATACAGGCCTGTTACGTGGTTTAGGGTTTGATGGTTGTGTTTTTATTTCTCGAATAATTGTCTCGGTGTCGAGAAGGGCAGTGTCACATAATTTTCCAATTGATGGCGGTAGTTTGAGAGAATTTGTTCATTCAATGACATATTTTCCTATTTGAGAAACGCATTCGGAAGCTGTCTGATCAGCATTGTTACATTGATATACATGTATTTAATGTTCTTAATAATAAGATAAATATGTTCAAGTTATATAGTCCGTCAAATTGTGTAAACATCTGCCGTCGGCACTTATTACAGAGGCACTGTTTCAAATTGGCAGATTCCCTTGCTTCACAAAAAATGGGATCGAACGCAACAGTTTCAGTGATCAGGCAACATTGATATAATGTATCATGTGAAATAATAAATGTGTAACTTGCGATCAAATTGTACATTTGTGCTTTAATACGAACACTGATGACTGCATCTGTATACCCTCAAACTGCTTCTTCGTCACTAATGCCAACATCTGCCGCTTTTCCTCTCTTTCCATTTCAAATCGTGCTTCCTGAAGAGCGAGAAAAAAAACTTGATCATAGTGACCTCGTTCATCTGGCGATTAGCACACCACTCAATGTTGTTACATTTCACTGATAGTTAGTCAACTTAACAGCATATATCACAAGCATGTAACTGTAACTACCTTTGTGTTATTAATGCATCGCAAA
The DNA here is from genome assembly GCA_020002185.1 of Paraescarpia echinospica. Classification (NCBI taxonomy): domain Eukaryota; kingdom Metazoa; phylum Annelida; class Polychaeta; order Sabellida; family Siboglinidae; genus Paraescarpia; species Paraescarpia echinospica. Next base: position 6,622 of record JAHLWY010001283.1, on the reverse strand, counting down.
ATTGTACATCAGAGGCCAATAGTGCAAAGAAGCGAATTAACATCTACAGCCGAATGGACCTCAGCATGCGGGTAGAGATATGGTCCCACTGCCCCATTTGAAGGTCGTTTATTAATACACCTAACCTCACCCCCAAGAACGGTTTAATAAGTCCACGTCCAGCGTATGTCAGTGTGTTGAATGGGGGTTTGATAAAGCTTCACGTTATTTTGGCTGTGTTGATTGTAATAAGAACTTAAAGTTAAATGTGCAACCAGTTGGAATGTTCTGTATTGTTGCTGTCCTCCTCACAAACAGCCACACATGTCTCTATGGCAGTCAAACATCGAGTGTGGCACCGCTAAATGTGACAGGTCCGCTAAACGTGACAACAATTCTACACTAAATGTGAAAATTCCGCTATATGTGAAAAAAATACACTAAATGTGAAAAAAAAGTACGCCCGGTAACGTAAAAAAGTATCACCGCTAAATGTGAAACATAGGGAGGCCCGCTAAAGGTGAAACATAGGGAGGCCCGCTAAAGGTGAAAAACTTCCTACGCTAAATGTGAAAACAACATTCATATTCAGTTCCGTATAAGAAACGAGTGTGTGTGAGTGTGTTCGTGCGTGCGTGCGTGCGTGCGCAGAGGTTGAAACTGTGACCACCTGCATGCCAGTCACAGACTATACCACTAGGCTACACGACCATCCATGCTGTGGACTGTGTGTGACAAAACCCTCCCTAGGCATGGTAGAGACTACGGAACAGACATGAGTTAATTGTATTTGTTAATTGGTTGATTAAAGTCACACAATGGAGTTAATTTAATTTAATTAATTGCCCAAACTGATAGCATGGGTTAATTTTAATTGTTTGGATAAATTAACTGAAATAAGTTATTTGCAGTTTAAGTAATTAACTTTTCTAGTTATAATTAAGCCATATCTGCTATGTAATTATATGAATCCTTGTTCGTATAGAGGGTGGGCGAGTTCGTGGGTGGGTGGGTTAGTAGGTGAATGTGTCGGTGGGTGGGTGGGTAGGTGGGCGTGTGCGTGGGTGAGAGAGTGAGTGGGTCGATGCCCGCTGTTGCGATCCATAAGTAAAGATAACTAACTATAACTATATATAGCGGAATTTTCACATTTAGTGTAGAATTTCTGTCACATTTAGCGGAATTTTCACATTTAGCGGTGCCACAATCGAGCTACTTCAACATCAGTCCTCCAACACGAGAGGAATATCTAGGTTGATGTCCTTTTTGTGTAACGTCAATCACGTTTAATTAATTATTGGCCAAATCTGTACACCAATAATGTATGTTTTCATATAGCACTTGGTCTAAACTTGCTACAGACAGAAATTGAGTCATATATTGTCGAACATGCATATGAACAAAAATATCGTTTCTTTGCATAATCAAGCCCAACAAGTAATATCTGTCCCTGTGGAATTATAGATTGTACAATATAAATTGAATTTTAATCTGTAAAATACAAAGGATAAATAATAGTTTGCTTTCCATAAATTATTTGATTATTTTTCATAAATAATTAATATTTCTTACCTCTTCAAACTTGTCCTATCTTTTTGGCGATGGAACGCCAACAAACGTCCTATGCGTTCTGCGCAGCAGCGCCTGTTTACAGCTCCCACCATCCTTTCCTCAATCACATTCCATCTACTTGCATATCGGTTCTATGCTGCCGTAAACCGGATGAGATCTATGTCCATCTGACTGGAAAAATAATGTCGTTTCCTTGGCTCCGATTGATTTGTCATTGTTGAAATGGATCATTGTATGGTTGGAAATGAAACAACATCATTCTGCATAAATGTCGGGTTCTCTGAAAGCTATTTTTAAAACTTATTTTATACACTAGTACATGATGCACTCTATAGACATCAACCCGGTATTGATATGTATCCGGTAATTTATTTCACAAGCAATTTTGTGAACGCTAAATATGCTTGCAGACACTCAATTATTCTCATGAATGCACGCATTAAAATTAGAAAAGTGAATGCTAAGTTAGTAATCTTATTTACTAACAAAATTATTTATTATTATTATTTATTGACACAACCTTAGGCACCAGTATGAACTGTCGTCGTCAGCCATGTTGTCCCGATTACTGGTCCACAATTGTCGACCCTGCGCGGCTGATTTTATGTTTGTCCTCGGCGTTGCCAGCCTATGCAGATCGGCACGTACGCTGACTTTGCTTTTCATTGGTATGTTGAGAGAATTGCCCGATGACATACCACTGCATTCTAATTTAGTTATTTCTATTAGAATGCCAGTCTATACGGTGTTATTTCTGTATGTACGTGTATTTAATGTTGACAGTTCCCCGCTATAATATGTTTTCATTTGGATTTACAGTAATTACATTTTGTTACCATAACTAAATTTTTTTATTAGGATCTATGCATATATATTCGTTGGGTACTATCTGGATCACTTGGTTGTCGTAGACCTTACCTACCGGCTCATCTTCATATGCATGTGAAAACTCGCAAGTAACGATGCAGCGTACTTTTTTGAGACACTTCCATTTAGCTAGAAACGCTAGTTTCGATGGAGAACAACTTCCAAAATTATTCGAACACTCATTGATGTTCATTGAATTTCGTCGCCAAATGTGCTTATGCTGCCAGCCCGAGGCAGACAGTTGTCATAATCTACATTCGGACGGGACATATCACGATCAACTTCCGGCAGTATGTTTCGACAACAGTTCGAAGCAATTAATCTGAAATTATTGACCACTCCTAATTCTATAAAAGTTTGCCATACCAACGCCAGTACTCTGGCGACTTTTTATTACACGCAAGAATGTAGATATTATGAACATCAATTCACAGTGAATATTAAAATCAGAAATGTTAGTAACGGTTTAATGAACAAACCCACGATATTATTTTTTATTTAAGAATAACAAACTAATTAACTAACCTAGATAATCCCAATAGTTTTCTGTCACAAAACTTGTCAAATTTTCAAAACAATAGGCCTACTGTTTTGAAAATTTGCCGGTGTGTCTGGCTCGCATTTGGCTAGTTTTCGTTCCCGACAGTAATAAAAAACCTCAAATAACTATCCAGCTCTCTCTACGATATTATTCAACAGGCCTATTGTATGCTTGAGTTGCGAACCATTGTCCTGAATAGGGTAATGCCCGATATTGTTTTGAGTCTACCGGTGTTTTTTTATTCTGATGATATAATTTTTATCGTATGTGACTGTTTTATTGATTCAGGAGATCATCAATGACTGTGTCATTATCATGCGCCATGATCGACTGAAACGTTCATAAACTACGGCCAAGTGCATGCCACATTTCACGTTAACTATAAATTCCCGCGACCGGTTTTGATGTGCGTCGAAACAAACTCGAACTGTGCCGTCGCAAAATTTAGCAACTTGGTGACACAGTGTTGCATAAATACTTATTTTCTTCCTGTTTCTTTTCATCCAATTCATGAATTGCATTACTTAATTTGCAATTGATGAATAGCGGAATTTATTTAGTCATGTATAAATCAACAAATATTATTGTTCGTATAATAGGTAAATTAAAGAAATTGTTTAGTAATCTGCCAAACAAAAACTTGCCACCATGTTATCAAATGAGGCATGTCACTCTCGCTCGCTGCACGAGACGCAGTTGCATGCGATATACTGTGTACACGAGGCGACCAGGTTAAACGCGACCTTGACTTCTGTGAATAGAAACCGCGTTGGCAAGTGTAAGGCCGGCTTAAGAGTTTTAGCACCTGTACGGAAAACATAACGAATATAATGTTTGACAACAATCTGTTGAAATTTTAACAAACAAATTAATGAAATATTTCAACAATAGAATGCTATGAGCCAAAAATACAACTGAATCCCTGTGGGTCTCTTATGACACATATCCGATCAATTTTTTTAAACGATCGAACCGAACCAGTAGACTTGGTCTAGGATAATCAATGATTAAATGTTAATCGGCAAAAGGCTGAACAAAGAATTAAAAAAATATAATCGTGATTCTGTCTGTGAACCAGGAATACATCTGAACACACTCTACGTCTCATACGGCACATAATATTTCCTTATTGTATATTGCAATTGGGAGTGCAATACTTGTAAATGCTACATTGCCAATGCGTATGCCGACTGCAGTAAATTTGAGTATGGCGAGTTGTGTTAAAATTTCCCGCTATCTACGAAACAACCGCATAATTATTCCCCCTGTTTGCATGTAGTATGGGGAACACCTGCCACGTTTCAATTAGCTGCTCTTATTTCACTCCATCACATTCTGCCATGTTCGATAGTGATTGCACTGGTTGGCTAGTCGAATCAGTATTGTTATGGAAGTAGACATTCTACCAACAGTTATGTGCGCTCACACTGCCTACTGTGCGTGACGTTGAGTTTTGGTTCGCGCTCAGACTATAAACAAATGTTGGATCACATTAAGTTATTTAATTTCATACAATTCCTTGTTGTTGAAGGTTACCCAACACTTAAGAGTGCTCACACCAACACCTGGGAAATTGTAGAAATCGACGATTGTTGTAGAAGTGGTCGAAGTCAATAGACTGAGCAGGGCTTGACGTTCTTTAAGAACTCGGCCAATGCTGATGAACTCGGCCTCAGTATGAACTCGGACAATATGGATTCTGACTATACGTCATGCAGCAATATGAGCGGGAAAGCGACGACCTTATTAGTCGGCCGTTTGCGTCGTATTAGGACAATAACTTACACTGTCAGTTAATACTCTGTGAAACTGTTTAAGAAAAGCACCACCTATATTGAGCTGTTTATGAAGTACTATTGTACCCTTTCCGGTAGATGTGCCTTGTTGTTATGCCCCGTACCTGGGATGGAGGCGGCAGACATGGGGTGGGATTGCAAACGGAGCTACTACGATTATAGGTATAATTTTCCAACATCATTGGAAATACGACGCTGCTGTCTTTTCGGTGAATCCTAACCCCTTAACTCTTTCGTTTGCCTATTCGTGCGCATGGTCGACTTACATTGCAATAACCGGCAATCATTGTGGGCACTATCCAAAACACTTTCCGTCAACAAAAACAACGAGTCAGGGGAATAACTTCATGTTCTCCAAGTGCACGCTGACCCATCGAATGTAATGTATGTGTTTATTTTCGAACACCAAGAATACAAGTGCCTCCTGAAGGTGAAGCAAAGTTCTTCTCTCGGTCAGCTTTGACAACGGTTAAAATGAGTTTTTTTTCATTCCAAAGATAATATCATAGAAAGCGAATGTTGGGGCATTCTGTGTTATCTTAGCCATCTAGCTATCCTGCTTCGCTGGTATTCTTTGCCGAATCAAACGCCAGTTATATGTAGTTCGGCCAAAGAAACTGCAGTAGGTAGATTTAACAAGATTTAACAAGATTGCCACCCAGAGAATTAACTCTAGGTGGCAGGTGGACAAGGAAGCCCTTTGGCTTATCGAGAGTCCGACCCTTTTATCTATGTGTATCCCGCCCGTCTGAGGTATGTGTCGATTTTATTTTTAAACATATTCACGCTACTAGCACCCACACAATCAGCAGGTAATCTGTTCCATTCATTTACAGTCCTTTGTGAAAATGAAAACTTTCTTATATCCAATCTACTCTGCTCCTTTGCCAATGTAAGTTCATGTCCTCTAGTCCTTCTATCTTTCTTAACTGAGAAAAATATTTCTATCAATATTTTCATAACCCTTCAATATTTTAAACACTTCTATCTGATCTCCTCTCAATCTCCTGGTCTCTAGTGTTGTTAAACCGCATTTTTTTAGGCGTATTTCGTAACTAAGATCCCTCAGTTTTGGTATCATTTTAGTTGCTCTCCTCTGCACTCTTTCTAGCATATCTGTGTCCTTCCTGCGATATGGCCTCCACGCTTGAATACAATATTCTAAATGAGGCCTAACTATTGTTTTGTACAGCGGTATTATTAGCTCTTTTTCCTTATACGTTATGTTTCGCCTAATTAATCCATGATTTTACTTCCTTGAAGCTGCAATTCCGCACTACTCTGAAACCTTCATATCAGCACTAATGGTGAACCCTAAGTCCTTTTCTTTTACAGTAATACTTAGTACAATACCCCCCATTGTATATTCTACCTCTTCGTTCCCATGTCCTGTGTGGAGGCATTTACCTTTCCCAAAATTGAACTGCATTTGCCACTTTTCAGACAATTTGATCAACCTGTCAAGATCATCTTATAAATGCTGTCTATCTCCATCACTTTTAATCCTTCTAAACACTTTTGTATCATCCGCAAATTTCAACACCTTGCTTGTTATTTCATCATCCAAATCGTTAATATATATTAAGAATAATATAGGTCCTAATACTGATCCCTGTGGTACCCCACTCAATACCGATTTCCAGTTTGAAGCCTCCCCATCAATTACTACACGTTGTCTTCTGTCAATCAGCCATTGTTCTATCCAGTTTATTATACCATGCTAGCGGCCTTTAGTTTGGCGCAGTAACTTTGATGTGGTACTTTGTCGAAAGCTTTTGAAAAATCTAAGTAGACGATATCTACTGGTGATCCCCCTTTATCTACCCACTTAGTGATGTCTTCCAAAACATACCATATTTGTTAAGCA
>JAHLWY010001282.1:0-23555 GCA_020002185.1 Paraescarpia echinospica | reverse complement strand
AAGTGATCGAACAAAATTCACGCATATCACACCAAAACGGTATTTTCAAGTGTACTCTTTGCGCGGACAGATCAGTAATGTGGTCTTACCCCAAATTGATGTCTTGCATGTTACATATCTTCACGAAGGCTAGACTGATATCAAGCTACACATATGACTAGATTAACCGCAAAGGGGAATGTATGTTACCCATTCATCTCCGTCAATTAAGTTATAAGAAAATAGTACGTAAGTTATAGGTGTGAAAACTCATTTCCATTTGATGTTTTATGTTGTCTAATGCAGTAGTACATCCAGTATTCTCGAAACAAATGTGTCCCATCACAAAGTGATTGAAAAAAATTCACGCATATCACACCAAAACGATATTTTCAAATGCACTCTTTGCGCGGACGGATCAGTAATGTAGTCTTACCCCAAATTGGTGTCCTGCATGTTACAAATCTTCAGGAAGGCTAGACTGATATCAAGCTACACATATAACTAGATTAACCGCAAAGGGGAATGTATGTTACCCTTTCATCTCCGTCACGTAAGCTACAAGAAAATAGTACGTAAAGTTAAAAGGTGCTTAGAAAACTCATTTCCCATTTGATGTTTTTATCTTGTCTGAAATGCAGTAGTACATCAAGTATTATTCTGGAAACAAATGTCCGTCACAAAGTGATCGAAAACAATTCGCATAATATCACACCAAAACGGTATTTTCAAGTGGACGCTTTTACGCGGACGGATCCAGTAATGTGGTCTTACCCTAATTGATGTCACACCATGTTACAAATCTTCACGAAGAGTTAGACTGATATCAGAAGCTACACATATAACTAGATTAACCGCAAAGGGAATAGCATGTTACCCTTTCATCTCCGTCAGGTAAGTTACAAGAAAATAGTACGTAAATTATTGGTGTGAAAACTCATTCCCATTTGATGTTTTATGATGTCTAATGCAGTAGTACATTCAGTATTCTCGAAACAAACGTGTCCCATCAGAAAGTGATCGAAAAATTCACGCATATCACATCAAAACGGTATTTTCAAGTGCACTCTTTGCGCGGACGGATCAGTAATGTGGTCTTACCCCAAATTGATGTCCTGCATGTTACAAATCTTCACGAAGGTTAGACTGATATCAAACTACACGTATAACTAGATTAACAGCAAAGGGGAATGTATGTTACCCATTCATCTCCGTCACGTAAGTTACAAGAAAATAGTACGTAAGTTATAGGTGTGAAAACTAATTTCCATTTGATGTTTTATCTTGTGTAATGCAGTAGTACATCCAGTATTCTCGAAACAAACGTGTCCCATCACAAAGTGATCAAAAAAATTCACGCATATCACACCAAAACGGTATTTTCAAGTGCACTCTTTGCGCGGACGGATCAGTAATGTGGTCTTTCCCCAAATTCATGTCCTGCATGTTACAAATCTTCACGAAGATTAGACTGATATCAAGCTACACATATAACTAGATTAACCGCAAAGGGGAATGTATGTTACCCTTTCATCTCCGTCGGGTATGTTACAAGAAAATAGCACGTAAGTTAATGGTGTGAAAACTAATTCCCATTTGATGTTTTATCTTGTCTAATGCAGTAGTACATTCAGTATTCTCGAAACAAACGTGTCCCATCACAAAGTGATCGAAAAAAAGTCACCCATATCACACCAAAACGGTATTTTCAAGTGCACTCTTTGCGCGGACGAATCAGTAATGTGGCCTTACCCCAAATTGATGTCCTGCATGTTACAAATCTTCACGAAGGCTAGACTGATATCAAGCTACACATATGCGGACGAATCAGTAATGTGGCCTTACCCCAAATTGATGTCCTGCATGTTACAAATCTTCACGAAGGCTAGACTGATATCAAGCTACACATATAACTAGATTAACCGCAAAGGGGAATGTATGTTACCCTTTCATCTCCGTCACGTAAGTTACAAGAAAATAGTACGTAAGTTATAGGTGTGAAAACTCATTCCCATTTGATGTTTTATCTTGTCTAATGCAGTAGTACATTCAGTATTCTCGAAACAAACGTGTCCCATCACCAAGTGATCGAAAACATTCACGCATATCACACCAAAACGGTATTTTCAAGGGCACTCTTTACGCGGACGGATCAGTAATGTGGTCTTACCCCAAATTGATGTCCTGCATGTTACAAATCTTCACGAAGGTTAGTCTGATATCAAGCTACACATATAACTAGATTAACCGCAAAGGGGAATGTATGTTACCCTTTCATCTCCGTCACGTACGTTACAAGAAAATAGTACGTAAGTTATAGGTGTGAAAACTCATTCCCATTTGATGTTTTATCTTGTCTAATGCAGTAGTACATCAAGTATTCTCGAAACAAACGTGTCCCATCACAAAGTGATCGAAAACAATTCACGCATATCACAACAAAACGGTATTTTCAAGTGGACACTTTACGCGGACGGATCAGTAATGTGGTCTTACCCCTAATTGATGTCCTGCATGTTACAAATCTTCACGAAGGTTAGACTGATATCAAGCTACACATATAACTAGATGAACCGCAAAGGGGGATGTATGTTACCCTTTCATCTCCGTCAGGTAAGTTACAAGAAAATAATACGTAAGTTATTGGTGTGAAAACTCATTCCCATTTGATGTTTTATCTTGTCTAATGCAGTAGTACATTCAGTATTCTCGAAACAAACGTGTCCCATAACAAAGTGATCAAAACAAATTCACGCATATCACACCAAAACGGTATTTTCAAGTGCACTCTTTGCGCGGACGGATCAGTAATGTGGTCTTACCCCAAATTGATATCTTGCATGTTACAAATCTTCACGAAGGTTTGACTGATATCAAGCTACACGTATAACTAGATTAACCGCAAAGGGGATGTATGTTACCCATTCATCTCCGTCTCGTAAGTTACAAGAAAATAGTACGTAAGTTATTGGTGTGAAAACTAATTTCCATTTGATGTTTTATCTTGTCTAATGCAGTAGTACATCCAGTATTCTCGAAACAAACGTGTCCCATTACAAAGTGATTGAAAAAAATTCACGCATATCACACCAAAACGGTATTTTCAAGTGCACTCTTTGCGCGGACGGATCAGTAATGTGGTCTTACCCCAAATTGATGTCCTGCATGTTACAAATCTTCACGAAGGTTAGACTGATATCAAGTAACACATATAACTAGATTAACCGCAAAGGGAAATGTATGTTACCCTTTCATCTCCGTCACGTAAGTTACAAGAAAATAGGACGTAAGTTATAGGTGTGAAAACTCATTCCCATTTGATGTTTTATCTTGTCTAATGCAGTAGTACATCAAGTATTCTGGAAACAAACGTGTCCCGTCACAAAGTGATCGAAAAAAATTCACGCATATCACACCAAAACGGTATTTTCAAGTGCACTCTTTGCGCGGACGGATCAGTAATGTGGTCTTACCCCAAATTGATGTCCTGCATGTTACAAATCTTCACGAAGGTTAGACTGATATCAAGCTACACATATAACTAGATTAACCGCAAAGGGGAATGTATGTTACCCTTTCATCTCCGTCACGTAAGTTACAAGAAAATAGTACGTAAGTTATAGGTGTGAAAACTCATTCCCATTTGATGTTTTATCTTGTCTAATGCAGTAGTACATCAAGTATTCTGGAAACAAACGTGTCCCATCACAAAGTGATCGAAAACAATTCACGCATATCACACCAAAACGGTATTTTCAAGTGGACACTTTGCGCGGACGGATCAGTAATGTGGTCTTACCCCTAATTGATGTCCTGCATGTTACAAATCTTCACGAAGGTTAGACTGATATCAAGCTACACATATAACTAGATTAACCGCAAAGGGGAATGTATGTTACCCTTTCATCTCCGTCACGTAAGTTACAAGAAAATAGTACGTAAGTTATTGGTGTGAAAACTCATTCCCATTTGATGTTTTATGATGTCTAATGCAGTAGTACATTCAGTATTCTCGAAACAAACGTGTCCCATCACAAAGTGATCGAAAAAAATTCACGCATATCACACCAAAACGGTATTTTCAAGTGCACTCTTTGCGCGGACGGATCAGTAATGTGGTCTTACCCCAAATTGATGTCCTGCATGTTACAAATCTTCACGAAGGTTAGACTGATATCAAGCTACACATATAACTAGATTAACCGCAAAGGGGAATGTATGTTACCCTTTCATCTCCGTCACGTAAGTTACAAGAAAATAGTACGTAAGTTATTGGTGTGAAAACTCATTCCCATTTGATGTTTTATCTTGTCTAATGCAGTAGTACATTCAGTATTCTCGAAACAAACGTGTCCCATCACAAAGTGATCAAAAAATTCACGCATATCACACCAAAACGGTATTTTCAAGTGCACTCTTTGCGCGGACGGATCAGTAATGTTGTCTTACCCCAAATTCATGTCCTGCATGTTACAAATCTTCACGAAGTTTAGACTGATATCAAGCTACACATATAACTAGATTAACCGCAAAGGGGAATGTATGTTACCCTTTCATCTCCGTCACGTAAGTTACAAGAAAATAGTACGTAAGTTATAGGTGTGAAAACTAATTTCCATTTGATGTTTTATCTTGCACTCTTTGCGCGGACGGATCAGTAATGTGGTCTTACCCCAAATTGATGTCTTGCATGTTACAAACCTTCACGAAGGCTAGACTGATATCAAGCTACACATATTACTAGATTAACCGCAAAGGGGAATGTTTGTTACCCTTTCATCTCCGTCACGTAAGTTACAAGAAAATAGTACGTAAGTTATAGGTGTGAAAACTAATTTCCATTTGATGTTTTATCTTGTCTAATGCAGTAGTACATCCAGTATTCTCGAAACAAACGTGTCCCATCACAAAGTGATCAAAAAAATTCACGCATATCACACCAAAACGGTATTTTCAAGTGCACTCTTTGCGCGGACGGATCAGTAATGTGGTCTTACCCCAAATTCATGTCCTGCATGTTACAAATCTTCACGAAGATTAGACTGATATCAAGCTACACATATAACTAGATTAACCGCAAAGGGGAATGTATGTTACCCTTTCATCTCCGTCGGGTATGTTACAAGAAAATAGTACGTAAGTTATTGGTGTGAAAACTCATTCCCATTTGATGTTTTATCTTGTCTAATGCAGTAGTACATTCAGTATTCTCGAAACAAACGTGTCCCATAACAAAGTGATCGAAACAAATTCACGCATATCACACCATAACGGTATTTTCAAGGGCACTCTTTGCGCGGACGGATCAGTAATGTGGTCTTACCCCAAATTGATGTCCTGCATGTTACAAATCTTCACGAAGGTTAGACTGATATCAAGCTACACATATAACTAGATTAACCGCAAAGGGGAATGTATGTTACCCTTTCATCTCCGTCACGTAAGTTACAAGAAAATAGTACGTAAGTTATAGGTGTGAAAACTCATTCCCATTTGAAGTTTTATGTTGTCTAATGCTGTAGTACATCCAGTATTCTCGAAACAAACGTGTCCCATTATAAAGTGATTGAAAAAAATTCACGCATATCACACCAAAACGGTATTTTCAAGTGCACTCTTTGCGCGGACGGATCAGTAATGTGGTCTTACCCCAAATTGATGTCCTGCATGTTACAAATCTTCACGAAGGTTAGACTGATAACAAGCTACACATATAAGTAGATTAACCGCAAAGGGGAATGTATGTTACCCTTTCATCTCCGTCACGTAAGTTACAAGAAAATAGTACGTAAGTTATTGATGTGAAAACTCATTCCCATTTGATGTTTTATCTTGTCTAATGCAGTAGTACATTCAGTATTCTCGAAACAAACGTGTCCCATCACAAAGTGATCAAAACAAATTCACGCATATCACACCAAAACGGTATTTTCAAGGGCACTCTTTACGCGGACGGATCAGTAATGTGGTCTTACCCCAAATTGATGTCCTGCATGTTACAAATCTTCACGAAGGTTAGACTGATATCAAGCTACACATATAACTAGATTAACCGCAAAAGGGAATGTATGTTACCCTTTCATCTCCGTCACGTAAGTTACAAGAAAATAGTACGTAAGTTATAGGTGTGAAAACTCATTCCCATTTGATGTTTTATCTTGTCTAATGCAGTAGTACATCCAGTATTCTCGAAACAAACGTGACCCATCACAAAGTGATCGAAAAAAATTCACGCATATCACACCAAAACGGTATTTTAAAGTGCACTCTTTGCGCGGACGTATCTGTAATGTGGTCTTACCCTAAATTGATGTCCTGCATGTTACAAATCTTCACGAAGGTTAGACTGATATCAAGCTACACATATAACTAGATTAACCGCAAAGGGGAATGTATGTTACCCTTTCATCTCCGTCAGGTAAGTTACAAGAAAATAGTACGTAAGTTATTGGTGTGAAAACTCATTCCCATTTGATGTTTTATGTTGTCTAATGCAGTAGTACATTCAGTATTCTCGAAACAAACGTGTCCCATAACAAAGTGATCGAAACAAATTCACGCATATCACACCAAAACGGTATTTTCAAGTGCACTCTTTGCGCGGACGGATCAGTAATGTTGTCTTACCCCAAATTGGTGTCCTGCATGTTACAAATCTTCAGGAAGGCTAGACTGATATCAAGCTACACATATAACTAGATTAACCGCAAAGGGGAATGTATGTTACCCTTTCATCTCCGTCAGGTAAGTTACAAGAAAATAGTACGTAAGTTATTGGTGTGAAAACTCATTCCCATTTGATGTTTTATCTTGTCTAATGCAGTAGTACATTCAGTATTCTCGAAACAAACGTGTACCATATCAAAGTGATCGAAACAAATTCACGCTTATCACACCAAAACGGTATTTTCTAGGGCAATCTTTACGCGGACGGATCAGTAATGTTGTCTTACCCCAAATTGATGTCCTGCATGTTACAAATCTTCACGAAGGTTTGACTGATATCAAGCTACACGTATAACTAGATTAACCGCAAAGGGGAATGTATGTTTCCCATTCATCTCCGTCTCGTAAGTTACAAGAAAATAGTACGTAAGTTATAGGTGTGAAAACTAATTTCCATTTGATGTTTTATCTTGTCTAATGCAGTAGTACATCCAGTATTCTCGAAACAAACGTGTCCCATCACAAAGTGATCGAAAAAAATTCACGCATATCACACCAAAACGGTATTTTCAAGTGCACTCTTTGCGCGGACGGATCAGTATTGTGGTCTTACCCCAAATTGAAGTCTTGCATGTTACAAATCTTCATCAAGGCTAGACTGATATAAAGCTACAGATATTACTAGATTAACCGCAAAGGGGAATGTATGTTACCCTTTCATCTCCGTCACGTAAGTTACAAGAACATAGTACGTAAGTTATAGGTGTGAAAATTCATTCCCATTTGATGTTTTATCTTGTCTAATGCAGTAGTATATTAAGTATTCTCGAAACAAACGTGTCCCATCACAAAGTGATCGAAAAAAATTCACGCATATCACACCAAAACGGTATTTTAAAGTGCACTCTTTGCGCGGACGGATCAGTAATGTGGTCTTACCCCAAATTGATGTCCTGCATGTTACAAATCTTCACGAAGGTTAGACTGATATCAAGCTACACATATAACTAGATTAACCGCAAAGGGGAATGTATGTTACCCTTTCATCTCCGTCACGTAAGTTACAAGAAAATAGTATGTAAGTTATAGGTGTGAAAACTCATTCCCATTTGATGTTTTATCTTGTCTAATGCAGTAGTACATTCAGTATTCTCGAAACAAACGTGTCCCATCAGAAAGTGATCGAAACAAATTCACGCATATCACACCAAAACGGTATTTTGAAGTGCACTCTTTGCGCGGACGGATCGGTAATGTGGTCTTACCCCAAATTGATGTCCTGCATGTTACAAATCTTCACGAAGGCTAGACTGATATCAAGCTACACATATGACTAGATTAACCGCAAAGGGGAATGTATGTTACCCTTTCATCTCCGTCACGTAAGTTACAAGAACATAGTACGTAAGTTATAGGTGTGAAAACTCATTCCCATTTGATGTTTTATCTTGTCTAATGCGGTAGTACATCCAGTATTCTCGAAAGAAACGTGTCCCATCACAAAGTGATCGAAAAAAATTCACGCATATCACACCAAAACTATATTTTCAAATGCACTCTTTGCGCGGACGGATCAGTAATGTAGTCTTACCCCAAATTGATGTCCTGCATGTTACAAATCTTCACGAAGGTTAGACTGATATCAAGCTACACATATAACTAGATTAACCGCAAAGGGGAATGTATGTTACCCTTTCATCTCCGTCACGTAAGTTACAAGAAAATAGTACGTAAGTTATAGGTGTGAAAACTCATTCCCATTTGATGTTTTATCTTGTCTAATGCAGTAGTACATCAAGTATTCTCGAAACAAACGTGTCCCATCACAAAGTGATCGAAAACAATTCACGCATATCACACCAAAACGGTATTTTCAAGTGGACACTTTGCGCGGACGGATCAGTAATGTGGTCTTACCCCTAATTGATGTCCTGCATGTTACAAATCTTCACGAAGGTTAGACTGATATCAAGCTACACATATAACTAGATTAACCGCAAAGGGGAATGTATGTTACCCTTTCATCTCCGTCAGGTAAGTTACAAGAAAATAGTACGTAAGTTATTGGTGTGAAAACTCATTCCCATTTGATGTTTTATGATGTCTAATGCAGTAGTACATTCAGTATTCTCGAAACAAACGTGTCCCATAAAAAATGATCGAAAAAATTCACGCATATCACACCAAAACGGTATTTTCAAATTCTCTCTTTGCGCGGACGGATCAGTAATGTGGTCTTACCCCAAATTGATGTCCTGCATGTTACAAATCTTCACGAAGGTTAGACTGATATCAAGCTACACGTATAACTAGATTAACAGCAAAGGGGAATGTATGTTACCCATTCATCTCCGTCACGTAAGTTACAAGAAAATAGTACGTAAGTTATAGGTGTGAAAACTAATTTCCATTTGATGTTTTATCTTGTGTAATGCAGTAGTACATCCAGTATTCTCGAAACAAACGTGTCCCATCACAAAGTGATCAAACAAATTCACGCATATCACACCAAAACGGTATTTTCAAGTGCACTCTTTGCGCGGACGGATCAGTAATGTTGTCTTACCCCAAATTCATGTCCTGCATGTTACAAATCTTCACGAAGATTAGACTGATATCAAGCTACACATATAACTAGATTAACCGCAAAGGGGAATGTATGTTACCCTTTCATCTCCGTCGGGTATGTTACAAGAAAATAGTACGTAAGTTATTTGTGTGAAAACTCATTCCCATTTGATGTGTTATCTTGTCTAATGCAGTAGTACATTCAGTATTCTCGAAACAAACGTGTCCCATAACAAAGTGATCGAAACAAATTCACGCATATCACACCATAACGGTATTTTCAAGGGCACTCTTTGCGCGGACGGATCAGTAATGTGGTCTTACCCCAAATTGATGTCTTGCATGTTACAAATCTTCACGAAGGTTTGACTGATATCAAGCTACACGTATAACTAGATTAACCGCAAAGGGGAATGTATGTTACCCATTCATCTCCGTCTCGTAAGTTACAAGAAAATAGTACGTAAGTTATAGGTGTGAAAACTAATTTCCATTTGATGTTTTATCTTGTCTAATGCAGTAGTACATCCAGTATTCTCGAAACAAATGTGTCCCATCACAAAGTGATTGAAAACAATTCACGCATATCACACCAAAACGATATTTTCAAATGCACTCTTTGCGCGGACAGATCAGTAATGTAGTCTTTCCCCAAATTGGTGTCCTGCATGTTACAAATCTTCAGGAAGGCTAGACTGATATCAAGCTACACATATAACTAGATTAACCGCAAAGGGGAATGTACGTTACCCTTTCATCTCCGTCAGGTAAGTTACAAGAAAATAGTACGTAAGTTATTGGTGTGAAAACTCATTCCCATTTGATGTTTTATGATGTCTAATGCAGTAGTACATTCAGTATTCTCGAAACAAACGTGTCCCATAACAAAGTGATCGAAAAAAATTCACGCATATCACACCAAAACGGTATTTTCAAATTCACTCTTTGCGCGGACGGATCAGTAATGTGGTCTTACCCCAAATTGATGTCCTGCATGTTACAAATCTTCACGAAGATTAGACTGATATCAAGCTACACGTATAACTAGATTAACAGCAAAGGGGAATGTATGTTACCCATTCATCTCCGTCACGTAAGTTACAAGAAAATAGTACGTAAGTTATAGGTGTGAAAACTAATTTCCATTTGATGTTTTATCTTGTGTAATGCAGTAGTACATCCAGTATTCTCGAAACAAACGTGTCCCATCACAAAGTGATAAAAAAAATTCACGCATATCACACCAAAACGGTATTTTCAAGTGCACTCTTTGCGCGGACGGATCAGTAATGTTGTCTTACCCCAAATTCATGTCCTGCATGTTACAAATCTTCACGAAGATTAGACTGATATCAAGCTACACATATAGCTAGATTAACCGCAAAAGGGAATGTATGTTACCTTTCATCTCCGTCGGAATATTACAAGAAATGAGTACGTAAAGTTATTTGTGTGAAACTCATTCCATTGAGTGTTTCCTCTTGTCACAATGCAGTAGTACATTCCACGGTATTCTCGAACGACGTGTCCCTTAACAAAAGTGATCCAGAAACAAATTCACGCATATCACACCAAAACGGTATTTTCAAGGACACTCTTTACGCGGACGGATCAGTAATGTGGTCTTACCCCAAATTGATGTCCTGCATGTTACAAATCTTCACGAAGTTTAGTCTGATATCAACCTACACATATAACTAGATTAACCGCAAAGGGGAATGTATGTTACCCTTTCATCTCCGTCCCGTAAGTTACCAAAAAATAGTACGTAAGTTATAGGATTGAAAACCCATTCCCATTTGATGTTTTATGTTGTCTAATGTAGTAGTACATCCAGAATTCTAGAAACATACGTGTCCCCATCACAAAGTGATTGAAAAAATTCACGCATATCACAACAAAACGGGGTATTTTCAAGTGCACTCTTTGCGGACGGATCAGTAATGTGGTCTTACCCCAAATTGATGTCCTGCATGTTACAAATCTTCACGAAGGTTAGACTGATATCAAGTTACACATATAGCTTCGTTAACCGCAAGGGAAGTAATGTTACCCTTTTCATCTCCGTCACGTAAGTTACAGAAAATGGTACGTAAGTTATTGGTGTGAAAACTCATTCCATTGATGTTTTATCTTGTCTAATGCTGTAGTACATCCAGTATTCTCGAAACAAACGTGACCCATCACAAAGTGATCGAAAAAAATTCACGCGTATCACACCAAAACGGTATTTTTAAGTGCACTCTTTGCGCGGACGAATCAGTAATGTGGTCTTAGTCCAAATTGATGTCCTGCATGTTACAAATCTTCACGAAGGTTAGACTGATATCAAGCTACACATATAACTAGATTAACCGCAAAGGGGAACGTATGTTACCCTTTCATCTCCGTCAGGTAAGTTACAAGAAAATAGTACGTAAGTTATTGGTGTGAAAACTCATTCCCATTTGATGTTTTATCTTGTGTAAAGCAGTAGTACATTCAGTATTCTCGAAACAAACGTGTCCCATCACAAAGTGATCGAAACAAATTCACGCATATCACACCAAAGCGGTATTTTCAAGTATACTCTTTGCGCGGACAGATCAGTAATGTGGTCTTACCCTTAATTGATGTCTTGCATGTTACATATCTTCACGAAGGCTAGACTGATATCAAGCTAAACATATGACTAGATTAACCGCAAAGGGGAATGTATGTTACCCATTCATCTCCGTCACGTAAGTTACAAGAAAATAGTACGTAAGTTATAGGTGTGAAAACTCATTCCCATTTGATGTTTTATCTTGTCTAATGCAGTAGTACATCAAGTATTCTGGAAACAAACGTGTCCCATCACAAAGTGATCGAAAACAATTCACGCATATCACACGAATACGGTATTTTCAAGTGGACACTTTGCGCTGACGGATCAGTAATGTGGTCTTACCCCTAATTGATGTCCTGCATGTTACGAATCTTCACGAAGGTTAGACTGATATCAAGCTACACATATAACTAGATTAACTGCAAAGGGGAATGTATGTTACCCTTTCATCTCCGTCAGGTAAGTTACAAGAAAATAGTACGTAAGTTATTGGTGTGAAAACTCATTCCCATTTGATGTTTTATGTTATCTAACGCAGTAGTACATTCAGTATTCTCGAAACAAATGTGTCCCATAACAAAGTGATCGAAACAAATTCACGCATATCACACCAAAACGGTATTTTCAAGTTCACTCTTTGGGCGGACGGATCAGTAATGTGGTCTTACCCCAAATTGATGTCCTGCATGTTACAAATCTTCACGAAGGTTAGACTGATATCAAGCTACATGTATAACTAGATTAACAGCAAAGGGGAATGTATGTTACCCATTCATCTCCGTCACGTAAGTTACAAGAAAATAGTACGTAAGTTATAGGTGTGAAAACTAATTTCCATTTGATGTTTTATCTTGTGTAATGCAGTAGTACATCCAGTATTCTCGAAACAAACGTGTCCCATCACAAAGTGATCAAAAAATTCACGCATATCACACCAAAACGGTATTTTCAAGTGCCTCTTTGCACGGACGGATCAGTAATGTGGTCTTTCCCCAAATTCATGTCCTGCATGTTACAAATCTTCACGAAGATTAGACTGATATCAAGCTACACATATAACTAGATTAACCGCAAAGGGGAATGTATGTTACCCTTTCATCTCCGTCAGGTATGTTACAAGAAAATAGTACGTAAGTTATAGGTGTGAAAACTCATTCCCATTTGATGTTTTATCTTGTCTAATGCAGTAGTACATTCAGTATTCTCGAAACAAACGTGTCCCATCAGAAAGTGATCGAAAAAATTCACGCATATCACACCAAAACGGTATTTTCAAGTGCACTCTTTGCGCGGACGGATCAGTAATGTGGTCTTACCCCAAATTGATGTCTTGCATGTTACAAATCTTCACGAAGGCTAGACTGATATCAAGCTACACATATTACTAGATTAACCGCAAAGGGGAATGTTTGTTACCCTTTCATCTCCGTCACGTAAGTTACAAGAAAATAGTACGTAAGTTATAGGTGTGAAAACTCATTTCCATTTGATGTTTTATCTTGTCTAATGCAGTAGTACATCCAGTATTCTCGAAACAAACGTGTCCCATCACAGAGTGATCGAAAAAAATTCACGCATATCACACCAAAACGGTATTTTCAAGTGCACTCTTTTAGCGGACGGATCAATAATGTGGTCTTACCCCAAATTGATGTCCTGCATGTTACAAATCTTCACGAAGACTAGTCTGCTATCAAGCTACACCCATAACTAGATTAACCACAAAGGGGAATGTATGTTACCCTTTCATCTCCGTCACGTAAGTTACAAGAAAATAGTACGTAAGTTATAGGTGTGAAAACTCATTCCCATTTGATGTTTTATCTTGTCTAATGCAGTAGTACATTCAGTATTCTCGAAACAAACGTGTCCCATCACAAAGTGATCGAAACAAATTCACGCATATCACACAAAAACGGTATTTTCAAATGCACTCTTTGCGCGGACCGATCAATAATGTGGTCTTACCCCAAATTTACGTCTTGCATGTTACAAATCTTCATGAAGGCTAGACTGATATCAAGCTACACATATTACTAGATTAACCGCAAAGGGGAATGTATGTTACCCTTTCATCTCCGTCACGTAAGTTACAAGAAAATAGTACGTAAGTTATAGATGTGAAAACTCATTCCCATTTCATGTTTTACCTTGTCTAATTCAGTAGTACATCCAGTATTCTCGAAAGAAACGTGTCCCATCACAAAGTGATCGAACAAAATTCACGCTTATCACATCAAAACGGTATTTTCAAGTGCACTCTTTGCGCGGACGGAGCAGTAATGTGGTCTTACCCCAAATTGATGACTTGCATGTTACAAATCTTCATGAAGGCTAGACTGATATCAAGCTACACATATTACTAGATTAACCGCAAAGGGGACTGTATATTACCCTTTCATCTCCGTCACGTAAGTTACATGAACATAGTACGTAAGTTATAGGTGTGAAAACTCATTCCCATTTGATGTTTTATCTTGTCTAATGCAGTAGTACATTCAGTATTCTCGAAACAAACATGTCCCATCATAAAGTGATCGAACAAAATTCAAGCATATCACATCAAAACGGTATTTTCAAGTGCACCCTTTACGCGGACGGATCAGTAATGTGGTCTTACCCCAAATTGATGTCCTGCATGTTACAAATCTTCACGAAGGCTAGACTGATATCAAGCTACACATATAACTAGATTAACCGCAAAGGGGAATGTATGTTACCCTTTCATCTCCGTCACGTAATTTACAAGAACATAGTACGTAAGTTATAGGTGTGAAAACTCATTCCCATTTCGTGTTTTACCTTGTCTAATTGGTAGTACATCCAGTATTCTCGAAGAAACGTGTCCATCACAAAGTGATCGAACAAAATTCCCGCATATCACATCAAAACGGTATTTTTCAAGTGCACTCTCTTTTGCGCGGACGGAGCAGTAATGTGGTCTTACCCCAAGGTGATGACTTGCATGTTGCAAATCTTCATGAAGGAGGTTAGACTGATATCAAGCTACACATATTGCCTAGTTATTACCAAGGGGACTGTATCATTACCCTTTCATCTCTCCGTCACGTAAGTTACAAGAACATAGTACGTAAAGTTATAGGTGTGAAAACTCATTCCCATTTGATGTTTTATCTTGTCTAATGCAGTAGTACATTCAGTATTCTCGAAACAAACGTGTCCCATCACAAAGTGATCGAAACAAATTCACGCATATCACACAAAAACGGTATTTTCAAATGCACTCTTTGCGCGGACCGATCAATAATGTGGTCTTACCCCAAATTTACGTCTTGCATGTTACAAATCTTCATGAAGGCTAGACTGATATCAAGCTACACATATTACTAGATTAACCGCAAAGGGGAATGTATGTTACCCTTTCATCTCCGTCACGTAAGTTACAAGAAAATAGTACGTTAGTTATAGATGTGAAAACTCATTCCCATTTGATGTTTTATCTTGTCTAATTCAGTAGTACATCCAGTATTCTCGAAAGAAACGTGTCCCATCACAAAGTGATCGAAAAAAATTCACGCTATCACAACAAAAAGGTATTTTCAAGTGCACTCTTTCCGCGGACGGAACAGTAATGTGGTCTTACCCCAAATTGATGTCCTGCATGTTACAAATCTTCACGAAGGCTAGACTGATATCAAGCTACACATATAACTAGATTAACCGCAAAGGGGAATGTATGTTACCCTTTCATCTCCGTCACGTAAGTTACAAGAACATAGTACGTAAGCTATAGGTGTGAAAACTCATTCCCATTTGATGTTTTATCTTGTCTAATGCAGTAGTACATTCAGTATTCTCGAAACAAACATGTCCCATCATAAAGTGATCGAACAAAATTCAAGCATATCACATCAAAACGGTATTTTCAAGAGCACCCTTTACGCGGACGGATCAGTAATGTGGTCTTACCCCAAATTGATGTCCTGCATATTACAAATCTTCACGAAGGCTAGACTGATATCAAGCTACACATATAACTAGATTAACCGCAAAGGGGAATGTATGTTACCCTTTCATCTCCGTCACGTAAGTTACAAGAAAATAGTACGTAAGTTATAGATGTGAAAACTCATTCCCATTTGATGTTTTATCATGTCTAATGCAATAGTACATCCAGTATTATCGAAACAAACGTGTCCCATCACAAAGTGATCGAAACAAATTCAAGCATATCACACAAAAACGGTATTTTCAAGTGCACTCTTTGCGCGGACGGATCAATAATGTGGTCTTACCCTAAATTGACGTATTGCATGTTAAAAATCTTCATGAAGGCTAGACTGATATCAAGCTACACATATTACTAGATTAACCGCAAAGGGGAATGTATGTTACCCTTTCATCTCCGTCAGGTAAGTTACAAGAAAATAGTACGTAAGTTATAGATGTGAAAACTCATTCCCATTTGATGTTTTATCTTGTCTAATGCAGTAGTACATCCAGTATTCTCGAAAGAAACGTGTCCCATCACAAAGTGATCGAACAAAAATTCACGCATATCACAGAAAACGGTATTTTCAAGTGCACTCTTTACGCGGACGGATCAGTAATGTGGTCTTACCCCAAATTGATGTCCTGCATGTTACAAATCTTCACGAAGGTTAGACTGATATCAAGCTACACATATAACTAGATTAACCGCAAATGGGAATGTATGTTACCCTTTCATCAACGTCACGTAAGTTACATGAAAATAGTACGTAAGTTTTTGGTGTGAAAACTCATTCCCATTTGATGTTTTATGTTGTCTAATGCAGTAGTACATTCAGTATTCTCGAAACAAACGTGTCCCATCACAAAGTGATCGAAAAAAATTCACGCATATCACACCAAAACGGTATTTTCAAGTGCACTCTTTGCGCGGACGGATCAGCAATGTGGTCTTACCCCAAATTGATGTCTTGCATGTTACAAATCTTCACGAAGGCTAGACTGATATCAAGCTACACATATACTAGATTAACCGCAAAGGGGAATGTATGTTACCCTTTCATCTCCGTCACGTAAGTTACAAGAAAATAGTACGTAAGTTATAGGTGTGAAAACTCATTCCCATTTGATGTTTTATCTTGTCTAATGCAGTAGTACATTCAGTATTCTCGAAACAAACGTGTCCAATCATAAAGTGATCGAAAAAAATTCACGCATATCACACCAAAACGGTATTTTCAAGTGCACTCTTTGCGCGGACGGAGCAGTAATGTGGTCTTACCCCAAATTGATGACTTGCATGTTAGAAATCTTCATGAAGGCTAGACTGATATCAAGCTACACATATAACTAGATTAACCGCAAAGGGGAATGTATGTTACCCTTTCATCTCCGTCACGTAAGTTACAAGAAAATAGTACGTAAGTTATAGATGTGAAAACTCATTCCCATTTGATGTTTTATCTTGTCTAATGCAATAGAACATCCAGTATTATCGAAACAAACGTGTCCCATCACAAAGTGATCGAAACAAATTCAAGCATATCACACAAAAACGGTATTTTCAAGTGCACTCTTTGCGCGGACGGATCAATAATGTGGTCTTACCCTAAATTGACGTATTGCATGTTACAAATCTTCATGAAGGCTAGACTGATATCAAGCTACACATATTACTAGATTAACCGCAAAGGGGAATGTATGTTACCCTTTCATCTCCGTCACGTAAGTTACAAGAAAATAGTACGTAAGTTATACATGTGAAAACTCATTCCCATTTGTTGTTTTATCTTGTCTAATGCAGTAGTACATCCAGTATTCTCGAAAGAAACGTGTCCCATCACAAAGTGATCGAAAAAAATTCACGCATATCACACCAAAACGGTATTTTCAAGTGCACTCTTTGCGCGGACCAATCAGCAATGTGGTCTTACCCCAAATTGATGTCTTGCATGTTACAAATCTTCACGAAGGCTAGACTGATATCAAGCTACACATATTACTAGATTTACCGCAAAGGGGAATGTAATTTACCCTTTCATCTCCGTCACGTAAGTTACAAGAAAATAGTACGTAAGTTATAGGTGTGAAAACTCATTCCCATTTGATGTTTTATCTTGTCTAATGCAGTAGTACATTCAGTATTCTCGAAACAAACGTGTCCCATCACAAAGTGATTGAAACAAATTCACGCATATCACACAAAAACGGTATTTTCAAATGCACTCTTTGCGCGGACCGATCAATAATGTGGTCTTACCCCAAATTTACGTCTTGCATGTTACAAATCTTCATCAAGGCTAGACTGATATCAAGCTACACATATTACTAGATTAACCGCAAAGGGGAATGTATGTTACCCTTTCATCTCCGTCACGTAAGTTACAAGAAAATAGTACGTAAGTTATAGATGTGAAAACTCATTCCCATTTGATGTTTTATCTTGTCTAATGCAATAGTACATCCAGTATTATTGAAACAAACGGGTCCCATCACAAAGTGATCGAAACAAATTCAAGCATATCACACAAAAACGGTATTTTCAAGTGCACTCTTTGCGCGGACGGATCAATAATGTGGTCTTACCCTAAATTGACGTATTGCGTGTTACAAATCTTCATGAAGGCTAGACTGATATCAAGCTACACATATAACTAGATTAACCGCAAAGGGGAATGTATGTTACCCTTTCATCTCCGTCACGTAAGTTACAAGAAAATAGTACGTAAGTTATAGGTGTGAAAACTCATTCCCATTTGATGTTTTATCTTGTCTAATGCAATAGTACATCCAGTATTATCGAAACAAACGTGTCCCATCACAAAGTGATCGAAACAAATTCAAGCATATCACACAAAAACGGTATTTTCAAGTGCACTCTTTGCGCGGACGGATCAATAATGTGGTCTTACCCTAAATTGACGTATTGCATGTTACAAATCTTCATGAAGGCTAGACTGATATCAAGCTACACATATTACTAGATTAACCGCAAAGGGGAATGTATGTTACCCTTTCATCTCCGTCACGTAAGTTACAAGAAAATAGTACGTAAGTTATAGATGTGAAAACTCATTCCCATTTGATGTTTTATCTTGTCTAATGCAGTAGTACATCCAGTATTCTCGAAAGAAACGTGTCCCATCACAAAGTGATCGAACAAAATTCACGCATATCACACCAAAACGGTATTTTCAAGTGCACTCTTTGCGCGGACGGATCAGTAATGTGGTCTTACCCCAAATTGATGTCCTGCATGTTACAAATCTTCACGAAGGTTAGACTGATATCAAGCTACACATATAACTAGATTAACCGCAAAGGGGAATGTATGTTACCCTTTCATCTCCGTCACGTAAGTTACAAGAAATAGTACGTAAGTTATAGGTGTGAAAACTCATTCCCATTTGATGTTTTATCTTGTCTAATGCAGTAGTACATTCAGTATTCTCGAAACAAACATGTCCCATCATAAAGTGATCGAACAAAATTCAAGCATATCACATCAAAACGGTATTTTCAAGAGCACCCTTTACGCGGACGGATCAGTAATGTGGTCTTACCCCAAATTGATGTCCTGCATGTTACAAATCTTCACGAAGGCTAGACTGATATCAAGCTACACATATAACTAGATTAACCGCAAAGGGGAATGTATGTTACCCTTTCATCTCCGTCACGTAATTTACAAGAACATAGTACGTAAGTTATAGGTGTGAAAACTCATTCCCATTTCATGTTTTACCTTGTCTAATTCAGTAGTACATCCAGTATTCTCGAAAGAAACGTGTCCCATCACAAAGTGATCGAACAAAATTCACGCTTATCACATCAAAACGGTATTTTCAAGTGCACTCTTTGCGCGGACGGAGCAGTAATGTGGTCTTACCCCAAATTGATGACTTGCATGTTACAAATCTTCATGAAGGCTAGACTGATATCAAGCTACACATATTACTAGATTAACCGCAAAGGGGACTGTATATTACCCTTTCATCTCCGTCACGTAAGTTACAAGAACATAGTACGTAAGTTATAGGTGTGAAAACTCATTCCCATTTGATGTTTTATCTTGTCTAATGCAGTAGTACATTCAGTATTCTCGAAACAAACGTGTCCCATCACAAAGTGATCGAAACAAATTCACGCATATCACACAAAAACGGTATTTTCAAATGCACTCTTTGCGCGGACCGATCAATAATGTGGTCTTACCCCAAATTTACGTCTTGCATGTTACAAATCTTTATGAAGGCTAGACTGATATCAAGCTACACATATTACTAGATTAACCGCAAAGGGGAATGTATGTTACCCTTTCATCTCCGTCACGTAAGTTACAAGAAAATAGTACGTTAGTTATAGATGTGAAAACTCATTCCCATTTCATGTTTTACCTTGTCTAATTCAGTAGTACATCCAGTATTCTCGAAAGAAACGTGTCCCATCACAAAGTGATCGAACAAAATTCACGCTTATCACATCAAAACGGTATTTTCAAGTGCACTCTTTGCGCGGACGGAGCAGTAATGTGGTCTTACCCCAAATTGATGACTTGCATGTTACAAATCTTCATGAAGGCTAGACTGATATCAAGCTACACATATTACTAGATTAACCGCAAAGGGGACTGTATATTACCCTTTCATCTCCGTCACGTAAGTTACAAGAACATAGTACGTAAGTTATAGGTGTGAAAACTCATTCCCATTTGATGTTTTATCTTGTCTAATGCAGTAGTACATTCAGTATTCTCGAAACAAACATGTCCCATCATAAAGTGATCGAACAAAATTCAAGCATATCACATCAAAACGGTATTTTCAAGAGCACCCTTTACGCGGACGGATCAGTAATGTGGTCTTACCCCAAATTGATGTCCTGCATGTTACAAATCTTCACGAAGGCTAGACTGATATCAAGCTACACATATAACTAGATTAACCGCAAAGGGGAATGTATGTTACCCTTTCATCTCCGTCACGTAAGTTACAAGAAAATAGTACGTAAGTTATAGATGTGAAAACTCATTCCCATTTGATGTTTTATCATGTCTAATGCAATAGTTCATCCAGTATTATCGAAACAAACGTGTCCCATCACAAAGTGATCGAAAAATATTCAAGCATATCACACAAAAACGGTATTTTCAAGTGCACTCTTTGCGCGGACGGATCAATAATGTGGTCTTACCCTAAATTGACGTATTGCATGTTACAAATCTTCATGAAGGCTAGACTGATATCAAGCTACACATATTACTAGATTAACCGCAAAGGGGAATGTATGTTACCCTTTCATCTCCGTCACGTAAGTTACAAGAAAATAGTACGTAAGTTATAGGTGTGAAAACTCATTCCCATTTGATGTTTTATCTTGTCTAATGCAGTAGTACATCCAGTATTCTCGAAAGAAACGTGTCCCATCACAAAGTGATCGAAAAAAATTCACGCATATCACACCAAAACGGTATTTTCAAGTGCACTCTTTGTGCGGACGGATCAGCAATGTGGTCTTACCCCAGGTGATGTCACTGCGTAGTACAAATCTTCACGAAGGCTGAACTGATATCAAGCTACACATATAACTAGATTAACCGCAAGGGAATGTATTACCTTTCATCTCCGTCACGTAATTTACAAGAACATAGTACGTAAAGTTTATAGGTGTGAAAACTCATTCCCATTTGATGTTTTATCTTGTCACAATGCAGTATGCATTCAGTATTCTCGAAAGAAACTTGTCCCATCACAAAATGATGGAAACAAATTCACGCATATCACACCAAAACGGTATTTTCAAGTGCACTCTTTGCGCGGACGGATCAGTAATGTGGTCTTACCCCACATTGATGTCTTGCATGTTACAAATATTCAAGAAGTCTAGACTGATATCAAGCAACACATATTACTAGATTAACCGCAAAGGGGAATGTAATTTACCTTTTCATCTCCGTCACGTAAGTTACAAGAAAATAGTACGTAAGTTATAGGTGTGAAAACTCATTCCCATTTGATGTTTTATCTTGTCTAATGCAGTAGTACATTCAGTATTCTCGAAACAAACGTGTCCCATCATAAAGTGATCGAAAAAAATTCACGCATATCACACCAAAACGGTATTTTCAAGTGCACTCTTTGCGCGGACGGAGCAGTAATGTGGTCTTACCCCAAATTGATGACTTGCATGTTAGAAATCTTCATGAAGGCTAGACTGATATCAAGCTACACATATAACTAGATTAACCGCAAAGGGGAATGTATGTTACCCTTTCATCTCCGTCACGTAAGTTACAAGAAAATAGTACGTAAGTTATAGATGTGAAAACTCATTCCCATTTGATGTTTTATCTTGTCTAATGCAATAGTACATCCAGTATTATCGAAACAAACGTGTCCCATCACAAAGTGATCGAAACAAATTCAAGCATATCACACAAAAACGGTATTTTCAAGTGCACTCTTTGCGCGGACGGATCAATAATGTGGTCTTACCCTAAATTGACGTATTGCATGTTACAAATCTTCATGAAGGCTAGACTGATATCAAGCTACACATATTACTAGATTAACCGCAAAGGGGAATGTATGTTACCCTTTCATCTCCGTCAGGTAAGTTACAAGAAAATAGTACGTAAGTTGTACATGTGAAAACTCATTCCCATTTGTTGTTTTATCTTGTCTAATGCAGTAGTACATCCAGTATTCTCGAAAGAAACGTGTCCCATCAAAGGATCGGAAAAAAATTCCTACGCATATCACACCAAAACGGTATTTCTTTAAGTGCACTCTTTGCGCGCGGACGGATCAGTAATGTGGTCTTACCCCAAATTGATATCCTGCATGTTACAAATCTTCACGAAGGCTAGACTGGATATCAAGCTACACATATAACTAGATTAACCGCAAAGGGGAATGTATGTTACCCCTTCATCTCCGTCACGTAATTCTTAAGGGGTTAGAACATAGTACGGGTTATAGGTGCGGAAAACTCATTCTTAATTTTGATGTTTTATCTTGTCTAATGCAGTAGTACATCAAGTATTCTCGAAACGAACGTGTCCCATCACAAAGTGATCGAAAAAAATTCACGCATATCACACCAAAACGGTATTTTCAAGTGCACTCTTTGCGCGGACGGAACAGTAATGTGGTCTTACCCCAAATTGATGTCCTGCATGTTACAAATCTTCACGAAGGTTAGACTGATATCAAGCTACACATATAACTAGATTAACCGCAAAGGGGAATGTATGTTACCCTTTCATCTCCGTCACGTAAGTTACAAGAAAATAGTACGTTAGTTATAGGTGTGAAAACTTATTCCCATTTGATGTTTTATCTTGTCTAATGCAGTAGTACATTCAGTATTCTCGAAACAAACGTGTCCCATCACAAAGTGATCGAAAAAAATTCACGCATATCACACCAAAACGGTATTTTCAAGTGCACTCTTTGCGCGGACGGATCAGTAATGTGGTCTTACCCCAAATTGATGTCCTGCATGTTACAAATCTTCACGAAGGTTAGACTGATATCAAGCTACACATATAAATAGATTAACCGCAAAGGGGAATGTATGTTACCCTTTCATCTCCGTCACGTAAGTTACAAGAAAATAGTACGTAAGTTTTTGGTGTGAAAACTCATTCCCATTTGATGTTTTATGTTGTCTAATGCAGTAGTACATTCAGTATTCTCGAAACAAACGTGTCCCATCACAAAGTGATCGAAAAAAGTTCACGCATATCACACCAAAACGGTATTTTCATGTGCACTCGTTGTGCGGACGGATCAATAATGTG
>JAHLWY010001281.1:0-17376 GCA_020002185.1 Paraescarpia echinospica | reverse complement strand
GGTTATGAAAGCAGCCAAACTGGTTTGACACATGCAGTATCAACTACCCAACAATGTCTGTCTCGGTGAACAATTTTTGACACACTCAGAATACTTCCTAATGCAATAGGAGGTAAAGCAATAATCTTGCCACATTAATCTTTGATAGTCTGATTATGAATGTACAAGGTTCTGAAAGCAGCCAAATTGGTTTGACACATGCAGTATCAACTATCCAACAATGTCTGTCTCGGTGAAAATTTTTTGACACACACAGAATATTCCTAATGCAATAGATAATGCAATAATCTTGCCACATTAATGTTTGAAAGTCTGATCATGAATGTACAAGGTTCTGAAAGCAGCCAAACTGGTTTGACACATGCAGTATCAACTATCCAACAATGTCTGTCTCACTGAAAAAATTTTGACACACACAGAATACTTCCTAATGCAGTAGGTAATGCAATAATCTTGCCACATTAAACTTTGATAGTCTGATCATGAATGTACAAGGTTCTGTAAGCAGCCAAACTGGTTTGACACATGCAGTATCAACTACCCAACAATGACTGTCTCGGTAAAAAAATTTTGACTCACAAAGAATATTCTTAATGCAATAGGTAATGCAATAATCTTGCCACATTAATGTTTGAAAGTCTGATCATGAATGTGCAAAGTTCTGAAAGCAGCCAAACTGGTTTGACACATGCAGTATCAACTATCCAACAATGTCTGTCTCACTGAACAATTTTTGACACACACAGAATACTTCCTAATGCAATAGGAGGTAAAGCAATAATCTTGCCACATTAATCTTTGATAGTCTGATCATGAATGTACAAGGTTCTGAAAGCAGCCAAACTGATTTGACACATGCAGTATCAACCACCCAACAATGTCTGTCTCGGTGAACAATTTTTGACACACACAGAATATTCCTAATGCAATAGGTAATGCAATAATCTTGCCACATTAATGTTTGAAAGTCTGATCATGAATGTACAAGGTTCTGAAAGCAGCCAAACTGGTTTGACACATGCAGTATCAACTATCCAACAATGTCTGTCTCGGTGAACAATTTTTGACACACACAGAATATTCCTAATGCAATAGGTAATGCAATAATCTTGCCACATTAATGTTTGAAAGTCTGATCATGAATGTACAAGGTTCTGAAAGCAGCCAAACTGGTTTGACACATGCAGTATCAACTATCCAACAATGTCTGTCTCACTGAAAAAATTTTGACACACACAGAATACTTCCTAATGCAGTAGGTAATGCAATAATCTTGCCACATTAAACTTTGATAGTCTGATCATGAATGTACAAGGTTCTGAAAGCAGCCAAACTGGTTTGACACATGCAGTATCAACTACCCAACAATGACTGTCTCGGTAAAAAAATTTTGACTCACAAAGAATATTCTTAATGCAATAGGTAATGCAATAATCTTGCCACATTAATGTTTGAAAGTCTGATCATGAATGTGCAAAGTTCTGAAAGCAGCCAAACTGGTTTGACACATGCAGTATCAACTATCCAACAATGTCTGTCTCACTGAACAATTT
The DNA here is from genome assembly GCA_020002185.1 of Paraescarpia echinospica. NCBI lineage: Eukaryota > Metazoa > Annelida > Polychaeta > Sabellida > Siboglinidae > Paraescarpia > Paraescarpia echinospica. Next base: position 15,823 of record JAHLWY010001281.1, on the reverse strand, counting down.
TTGACACACACAGAATACTTCCTAATGCAATAGGAGGTAAAGCAATAATCTTGCCACATTAATCTTTGATAGTCTGATCATGAATGTACAAGGTTCTGAAAGCAGCCAAATTGGTTTGACACATACAGTATCAACTATCCAACAATGTCTGTCTCGGTGAAAAAAATTTTGACACACACAGAATATTCCTAATGCAATAGATAATGCAATAATCTTGCCACATTAATGTTTGAAAGTCTGATCATGAATGTACAAGGTTCTGAAAGCAGCCAAACTGGTTTGACACATGCAGTATCAACTATCCAACAATGTCTGTCTCACTGAACAATTTTTGACACACACAGAATACTTCCTAATGCAATAGGTAATGCAATAATCTTGCCACATTAAACTTTGATAGTCTGATCATGAATGTACAAGGTTCTGAAAGCAGCCAAACTGGTTTGACACATGCAGTATCAACTATCCAACAATGTCTGTCTCACTGAACAATTGTTGACACACACAGAATACTTCCTAATGCAACAGGTAATGCAATAATCTTGCCACATTAATCTTTGATAGTCTGATCATGAATGTACAAGGTTCTGAAAGCAGCCAAACTGGTTTGACACATGCAGTATCAACTACCCAACAATGTCTGTCTCGGTGAACAATTTTTGACACACACAGAATACTTCCTAATGCAATAGGTAATGCAATAATCTTGCCACATTAATCTTTGATAGTCTGATCATGAATGTACAAGGTTCTGAAAGCAGCCAAACTGGTTTGACACATGCAGTATCAACTACCCAACAATGTCTGTCTCGGTGAAAATATTTTGACACACACAGAATATTAATAATGCAATAGGTAATGCAATAATCTTGCCACATTAAACTTTGATAGTCTGATCATGAATGTACAAGGTTATGAAAGCAGCCAAACTGATTTGACACATGCAGTATCAACTATCCAACAATGTCTGTCTCGGTGAACAATTTTTGACACACACAGAATATTACTAATGCAATAGGTAATGCAATAATCTTGCCACATTAATGTTTGAAAGTCTGATCATGAATGTACAAGGTTCTGAAAGCAGCCAAACTGGTTTGACACATGCAGTATCAACTATCCAACAATGTATGTCTCACTGAACAAGTTTTGACACACACAGAATATTCATAATGCAATGGGTAATGCAATAATCTTGCCACATTAATGTTTGAAAATCTGATCATGAATGTACAAGGTTCTGGAAGCAGCCAAACTGGTTTGACACATGCAGTATCAACTATCCAACAATGTCTGTCTCACTGAACAATTTTTGACACACACAGAATACTTCCTAATGCAACAGGTAATGCAATAATCTTGCCACATTAATCTTTGATAGTCTGATCATGAATGTGCAAGGTTCTGAAAGCAGCCAAACTGGTTTGACACATGCAGTATCAACTACCCAACAATGTCTGTCTCGGTGAACAATTTTTGACACACACAGAATACTTCCTAATGCAATAGGTAATGCAATAATCTTGCCACATTAATCTTTGATAGTCTGATCATGAATGTACAAGGTTCTGAAAGCAGCCAAACTGGTTTGACACATGCAGTATCAACTACCCAACAATGTCTGTCTCGGTGAAAACATTTTGACACACACAGAATATTACTAATGCAATAGGTAATGCAATAATCTTGCCACATTAAACTTTGATAGTCTGATCATGAATGTACAAAGTTATGAAAGCAGCCAAACTGGTTTGACACATGCAGTATCAACTATCCAACAATGTCTGTCTCGGTGAACAATTTTTGACACACACAGAATATTACTAATGCAATAGGTAATGCAATAATCTTGCCACATTAATGTTTGAAAGTCTGATCATGAATGTACAAGGTTCTGAAAGCAGCCAAACTGGTTTGACACATGCAGTTTCAACTATCCAACAATGTATGTCTCACTGAACAATTTTTGACACACACAGAATATTCATAATGCAATGGGTAATGCAATAATCTTGCCACATTAATGTTTGAAAGTCTGATCATGAATGTACAAGGTTCTGAAAGCAGCCAAACTGGTTTGACACATGCAGTATCAACTATCCAACAATGTCTGTCTCACTGAACAATTGTTGACACACACAGAATATTCCTAATGCAATAGGTAATGCAATAATCTTGCCACATTAATGTTTGAAAGTCTGATCATGAATGTACAAGGTTCTGAAAGCAGTCAAACTGGTTTGACACATGCAGTATCAACTATCCAACAATGTCTGTCTCACTGAACAATTTTTGATACACACAGAATACTTCCTAATGCAATAGGTAATGCAATAATCTTGCCACATTAATCTTTGATAGTCTGGTCATGAATGTACAAGGTTCTGAAAGCAGCCAAACTGATTTGACACATGCAGTATCAACTACCCAACTATGTCTGTCTCGGTGAACAATTTTTGACACACACAGAATATTCCTAATGCAATAGGTAATGCAATAATCTTGCCACATTAATGTTTGAAAGTCTGATCATGAATGTACAAGGTTCTGAAAGCAGCCAAACTGGTTTGACACATGCAGTATCAACTATCCAACAATGTCTGTCTCGGTGAACAATTTTTGACACACACAGAATATTCCTAATGCAATAGGTAATGCAATAATCTTGCCACATTAATGTTTGAAAGTCTGATCATGAATGTACAAGGTTCTGAAAGCAGCCAAACTGGTTTGACACATGCAGTATCAACTACCCAACAATGACTGTCTCGGTGAAAAAATTTTGACACACAAAGAATATTCCTAATGCAATAGGTAATGCAATAATCTTGCCACATTAATGTTTGAAAGTCTGATCATGAATGTGCAAAGTTCTGAAAGCAGCCAAACTGGTTTGACACATGCAGCATCAACTATCCAACAACGTCTGTCTCACTGAACAATTTTTGACACACACAGAATACTTCCTAATGCAGTAGGAGGTAAAGCAATAATCTTGCCACATTAATCTTTGATAGTCTGATCATGAATGTACAAGGTTCTGAAAGCAGCCAAATTGGTTTGACACATGCAGTATCAACTATCCAACAATGTCTGTCTCGGTGAAAATGTTTTGACACACACAGAATATTCCTAACGCAATAGATAATGCAATAATCTTGCCACATTAATGTTTGAAAGTCTGATCATGAATGTACAAGGTTCTGAAAGCAGCCAAACTGGTTTGACACATGCAGTATCAACTATCCAACAATGTCTGTCTCACTGAACAATTTTTGACACACACAGAATACTTCCTAATGCAATAGGTAATGCAATAATCTTGCCACATTAAACTTTGATAGTCTGATCATGAATGTACAAGGTTCTGAAAGCAGCCAAACTGGTTTGACACATGCAGTATCAACTATCCAACAATGTCTGTCTCACTGAACAATTTTTGACACACACAGAATACTTCCTAATGCAACAGGTAATGCAATAATCTTGCCACATTAATCTTTGATAGTCTGATCATGAATGTACAAGGTTCTGAAAGCAGCCAAACTGGTTTGACACATGCAGTATCAACTACCCAACAATGTCTGTCTCGGTGAACAATTTTTGACACACACAGAATATTTCCTAATGCAATAGGTAATGCAATAATCTTGCCACATTAATCTTTGATAGTCTGATCATGAATGTACAAGGTTCTGAAAGCAGCCAAACTGGTTTGACACATGCAGTATCAACTACCCAATAATGTATGTCTCGGTGAAAACATTTTGACACACACAGAATATTACTAATGCAATAGGTAATGCAATAATCTTGCCACATTAAACTTTGATAGTCTGATCATGAATGTACAAGGTTATGAAAGCAGCCAAACTGGTTTGACACATGCAGTATCAACTATCCAACAATGTCTGTCTCGGTGAACAATTTTTGACACACACAGAATATTACTAATGCAATAGGTAATGCAATAATCTTGCCACATTAATGTTTGAAAGTCTGATCATGAATGTACAAGGTTCTGAAAGCAGCCAAACTGGTTTGACACATGCAGTATCAACTATCCAACAATGTCTGTCTCACTGAACAATTTTTGACACACACAGAATATTCCTAATGCAATAGGTAATGCAATAATCTTGCCACATTAATCTATGATAGACTGATCATGAATGTACAAGGTTCTGAAAGCAGCCAAACTGGTTTGACACATGCATTATCAACTATCCAACAATGTCTGTCTCACTGAACAATTTTTGACACACACAGAATACTTCCTAATGCAGTAGGTAATGCAATAATCTTGCCACATTAAACTTTGATAGTCTGATCATGAATGTACAAGGTTCTGAAAGCAGCCAAACTGGTTTGACACATGCAGTATCAACTATCCAACAATATCTGTCTCACTGAAATTTTTTTGACACACACAGAATACTTCCTAATGCAGTAGGTAATGCAATAATCTTGCCACATTAAACTTTGATAGTCTGATCATGAATGTACAAGGTTCTGAAAGCAGCCAAACTGGTTTGACACATGCAGTATCAACTATCCAACAATGTATGTCTCACTGAACAATTTTTGACACACACAGAATACTTCCTAATGCAATAGGAGGTAAAGCAATAATCTTGCCACATTAATCTTTGATAGTCTGATCATGAATGTACAAGGTTCTGAAAGCAGCCAAATTGGTTTGACACATGCAGTATCAACTATCCAACAATGTCTGTCTCGGTGAAAATTGTTTGACACACACAGAATATTCCTAATGCAATAGATAATGCAATAATCTTGCCACATTAATGTTTGAAAGTCTGATCATGAATGTACAAGGTTCTGAAAGCAGCCAAACTGGTTTGACACATGCAGTATCAACTATCCAACAATGTCTGTTTCACTGAACAATTTTTGACACACACAGAATACTTCCTAATGCAATAGGAGGTAAAGCAATAATCTTGCCACATTAATCTTTGATAGTCTGATCATGAATGTACAAGGTTCTGAAAGCAGCCAAATGGTTTGACACATGCAGTATCAACTATCCAACAATGTCTGTCTCGGTGAAATTTTTTTGACACACACAGAATATTCCTAATGCAATAGATAATGCAATAATCTTGCCACATTAATGTTTGAAAGTCTGATCATGAATGTACAAGGTTCTGAAAGCAGCCAAACTGGTTTGACACATGCTGTATCAACTATCCAACAATGTCTGTCTCACTGAACAATTTTTGACACACACACAGAATACTTCCTAATGCAATAGGTAATGCAATAATCTTGCCACATTAAACTTTGATAGTCTGATCATGAATGTACAAGGTTCTGAAAGCAGCCAAACTGGTTTGACACATGCAGTATCAACTATCCAACAATGTCTGTCTCACTGAACAATTTTTGACACACACAGAATACTTCCTAATGCAATAGGTAATGCAATAATCTTGCCATATTAAACTTTGATAGTCTGATCATGAATGTACAAGGTTCTGAAAGCAGCCAAACTGGTTTGACACATGCAGTATCAACTATCCAACAATGTCTGTCTCACTGAACAATTGTTGACACACACAGAATATTCCTAATGAATAGGTAATGCAATAATCTTGCCACATTAATGTTTGAAAGTCTGATCATGAATGTACAAGGTTCTGAAAGCAGCCAAACTGGTTTGACACACGCAGTATCAACTATCCAACAATGTCTGTCTCGGTGAATAATTTTTGACACACACAGAATATTCCTAATGCAATAGGTAATGCAATAATCTTGCCACATTAATGTTTGAAAGTCTGATCATGAATGTACAAGGTTCTGAAAGCAGCCAAACTGGTTTGACACATGCACTATCAACTATCCAACAATGTCTGTCTCACTGAAAAAATGTTGACACACACAGAATACTTCCTAATGCAGTAGGTAATGCAATAATCTTGCCACATTAAACTTTGATAGTCTGATCATGAATGTACAAGGTTCTGAAAGCAGCCAAACTGGTTTGACACATGCAGTATCAACTACCCAACAATGACTGTCTCGGTGAAAAAATTTTGACACACAAAGAATATTCCTAATGCAATAGGTAATGCAATAATCTTGCCACATTAATGTTTGAAAGTCTGATCATTAATGTGCAAAGTTCTGAAAGCAGCCAAACTGGTTTGACACATGCAGTATCAACTATCCAAAAATGTCTGTCTCACTGAACAATTTTTGACACACACAGAATACTTCCTAATGCAATAGGAGGTAAAGCAATAATCTTGCCACATTAATCTTTGATAGTCTGATCATGAATGTACAAGGTTCTGAAAGCAGCCAAATTGGTTTGACACATGCAGTATCAACTATCCAACAATGTCTGTCTCGGTGAAAAAATTTTGACACACACAGAATATTCCTAATGCAATAGATAATGCAATAATCTTGCCACATTAATGTTTGAAAGTCTGATCATGAATGTACAAGGTTCTGAAAGCAGCCAAACTGGTTTGACACATGCAGTATCAACTATCCAACAATGTCTGTCTGACTGAACAATTTTTGACACACACAGAATACTTCCTAATGCAATAGGTAATGCAATAATCTTGCCATATTAAACTTTGATAGTCTGATCATGAATGTACAAGGTTCTGAAAGCAGCCAAACTGGTTTGACACATGCAGTATCAACTATCCAACAATGTCTGTCTCACTGAACAATTGTTGACACACACAGAATATTCCTAATGAATAGGTAATGCAATAATCTTGCCACATTAATGTTTGAAAGTCTGATCATGAATGTACAAGGTTCTGAAAGCAGCCAAACTGGTTTGACACACGCAGTATCAACTATCCAACAATGTCTGTCTCGGTGAATAATTTTTGACACACACAGAATATTCCTAATGCAATAGGTAATGCAATAATCTTGCCACATTAATGTTTGAAAGTCTGATCATGAATGTACAAGGTTCTGAAAGCAGCCAAACTGGTTTGACACATGCACTATCAACTATCCAACAATGTCTGTCTCACTGAAAAAATGTTGACACACACAGAATACTTCCTAATGCAGTAGGTAATGCAATAATCTTGCCACATTAAACTTTGATAGTCTGATCATGAATGTACAAGGTTCTGAAAGCAGCCAAACTGGTTTGACACATGCAGTATCAACTACCCAACAATGACTGTCTCGGTGAAAAAATTTTGACACACAAAGAATATTCCTAATGCAATAGGTAATGCAATAATCTTGCCACATTAATGTTTGAAAGTCTGATCATTAATGTGCAAAGTTCTGAAAGCAGCCAAACTGGTTTGACACATGCAGTATCAACTATCCAAAAATGTCTGTCTCACTGAACAATTTTTGACACACACAGAATACTTCCTAATGCAATAGGAGGTAAAGCAATAATCTTGCCACATTAATCTTTGATAGTCTGATCATGAATGTACAAGGTTCTGAAAGCAGCCAAATTGGTTTGACACATGCAGTATCAACTATCCAACAATGTCTGTCTCGGTGAAAAAATTTTGACACACACAGAATATTCCTAATGCAATAGATAATGCAATAATCTTGCCACATTAATGTTTGAAAGTCTGATCATGAATGTACAAGGTTCTGAAAGCAGCCAAACTGGTTTGACACATGCAGTATCAACTATCCAACAATGTCTGTCTGACTGAACAATTTTTGACACACACAGAATACTTCCTAATGCAATAGGTAATGCAATAATCTTGCCATATTAAACTTTGATAGTCTGATCATGAATGTACAAGGTTCTGAAAGCAGCCAAACTGGTTTGACACATGCAGTATCAACTATCCAACAATGTCTGTCTCACTGAACAATTTTTGACACACACAGAATACTTCCTAATGCAATAGGTAATGCAATAATCTTGCCACATTAAACTTTGATAGTCTGATCATGAATGTACAATCATGTTATGAAAGCAGCCAAACTGGTTTGACACATGCAGTATCAACTATCCAACAATGTCTGTCTCGGTGAACAATTTTGACACACACAGAATATTACTAATGCAATAGGTAATGCAATAATCTTGCCACATTAATGTTTGAAAGTCTGATCATGAATGTACAAGGTTCTGAAAGCAGCCAAACTGGTTTGACACATGCAGTATCAACTATCCAACAATGTCTGTCTCACTGAACAATTTTTGACACACACAGAATATTCCTAATGCAATGGGTAATGCAATAATCTTGCCACATTAATGTTTGAAAGTCTGATCATGAATGTACAAGGTTCTGAAAGCAGCCAAACTGGTTTGACACATGCAGTATCAACTATCCAACAATGTCTGTTTCACTGAACAATTTTTGATACACACAGAATACTTCCTAATGCAATAGGTAATGCAATAATCTTGCCACATTAATCTATGATAGACTGATCATGAATGTACAAGGTTCTGAAAGCAGCCAAACTGGTTTGACACATGCATTATCAACTATCCAACAATGTCTGTCTCACTGAACAATTTTTGACACACACAGAATACTTCCTAATGCAGTAGGTAATGCAATAATCTTGCCACATTAAACTTTGATAGTCTGATCATGAATGTACAAGGTTCTGAAAGCAGCCAAACTGGTTTGACACATGCAGTATCAACTATCCAACAATGTCTGTCTCACTGAAAAAAATTTGACACACACAGAATACTTCCTAATGCAGTAGGTAATGCAATAATCTTGCCACATTAAACTTTGATAGTCTGATCATGAATGTACAAGGTTCTGAAAGCAGCCAAATTGGTTTGACACATGCAGTATCAACTATCCAACAATGTCTGTCTCACTGAAAAAATGTTGATACACACAGAATACTTCGTAATGCAGTAGGTAATGCAATAATCTTGCCACATTAAACTTTGATAGTCTGATCATGAATGTACAAGGTTCTGAAAGCAGCCAAACTGGTTTGACACATGCAGTATCAACTACCCAACAATGACTGCCTCGGTGAAAAAATTTTGACACACAAAGAATATTCCTAATGCAATAGGTAATGCAATAATCTTGCCACATTAATGTTTGAAAGTCTGATCATGAATGTGCAAAGTTCTGAAAGCAGCCAAACTGGTTTGACACATGCAGTATCAACTATCCAACAATGTCTGTCTCACTGAACAATTTTTGACACACACAGAATACTTCCTAATGCAATAGGAGGTAAAGCAATAATCTTGCCACATTAATCTTTGATAGTCTGATCATGAATGTACAAGGTTCTGAAAGCAGCCAAATTGGTTTGACACATGCAGTATCAACTATCCAACAATGTCTGTCTCGGTGAAAAAATTTTGACACACACAGAATATTCCTAATGCAATAGATAATGCAATAATCTTGCCACATTAATGTTTGAAAGTCTGATCATGAATGTACAAGGTTCTGAAAGCAGCCAAACTGGTTTGACACATGCAGTATCAACTATCCAACAATGTCTGTCTCACTGAACAATTTTTGACACACACAGAATACTTCCTAATGCAATAGGTAATGCAATAATCTTGCCATATTAAACTTTGATAGTCTGATCATGAATGTACAAGGTTCTGAAAGCAGCCAAACTGGTTTGACACATGCAGTATCAACTATCCAACAATGTCTGTCTCACTGAACAATTTTTGACACACACAGAATACTTCCTAATGCAACAGGTAATGCAATAATTTTGCCACATTAATCTTTGATAGTCTGATCATGAATGTACAAGGTTCTGAAAGCAGCCAAACTGGTTTGACACATGCAGTGTCAACTACCCAACAATGTCTGTCTCGGTGAACAATTTTTGACACACACAGAATACTTCCTAATGCAATAGGTAATGCAATAATCTTGCCACATTAATCTTTGATAGTCTGATCATGAATGTACAAGGTTCTGAAAGCAGCCAAACTGGTTTGACACATGCAGTATCAACTACCCAACAATGTATGTCTCGGTGAAAACATTTTGACACACACAGAATATTACTAATGCAATAGGTAATGCAATAATCTTGCCACATTAATCTTTGATAGTCTGATCATGAATGTACAAGGTTATGAAAGCAGCCAAACTGGTTTGACACATGCAGTATCAACTATCCAACAATGTCTGTCTCGGTGAACAATTTTTGACACACACAGAATATTACTAATGCAATAGGTAATGCAATAATCTTGCCACATTAATGTTTGAAAGTCTGATCATGAATGTACAAGGTTCTGAAAGCAGCCAAACTGGTTTGACACATGCAGTATCAACTATCCAACAATGTCTGTCTCACTGAACAATTTTTGACACACACAGAATATTCCTAATGCAATGGGTAATGCAATAATCTTGCCACATTAATGTTTGAAAGTCTGATCATGAATGTACAAGGTTCTGAAAACAGCCAAACTGGTTTGACACATGCAGTATCAACTATCCAACAATGTCTGTTTCACTGAACAATTTTTGATACACACAGAATACTTCCTAATGCAATAGGTAATGCAATAATCTTGCCACATTAATCTATGATAGACTGATCATGAATGTACAAGGTTCTGAAAGCAGCCAAACTGGTTTGACACATGCATTATCAACTATCCAACAATGTCTGTCTCACTGAACAATTTTTGACACACACAGAATACTTCCTAATGCAGTAGGTAATGCAATAATCTTGCCACATTAAACTTTGATAGTCTGATCATGAATGTACAAGGTTCTGAAAGCAGCCAAACTGGTTTGACACATGCAGTATCAACTATCCAACAATGTCTGTCTCACTGAAAAAAATTTGACACACACAGAATACTTCCTAATGCAGTAGGTAATGCAATAATCTTGCCACATTAAACTTTGATAGTCTGATCATGAATGTACAAGGTCCTGAAAGCAGCCAAATTGGTTTGACACATGCAGTATCAACTATCCAACAATGTCTGTCTCACTGAAAAAATGTTGATACACACAGAATACTTCCTAATGCAGTAGGTAATGCAATAATCTTGCCACATTAAACTTTGATAGTCTGATCATGAATGTACAAGGTTCTGAAAGCAGCCAAACTGGTTTGACACATGCAGTATCAACTATCCAACAATGTCTGTCTCACTGAACAATTTTTGACACACACAGAATACTTCCTAATGCAACAGGTAATGCAATAATTTTGCCACATTAATCTTTGATAGTCTGATCATGAATGTACAAGGTTCTGAAAGCAGCCAAACTGGTTTGACACATGCAATATCAACTACCCAACAATGTCTGTCTCGGTGAAAAAATTTTGACACACACAGAATACTTCCTAATGCAATAGGTAATGCAATAATCTTGCCACATTAATCTTTGATAGTCTGATCATGAATGTACAAGGTTCTGAAAGCAGCCAAACTGGTTTGACACATGCAGTATCAACTACCCAACAATGTATGTCTCGGTGAAAACATTTTGACACACACAGAATATTACTAATGCAATAGGTAATGCAATAATCTTGCCACATTAAACTTTGATAGTCTGATCATGAATGTACAAGGTTATGAAAGCAGCCAAACTGGTTTGACACATGCAGTATCAACTATCCAACAATGTCTGTCTCGGTGAACAAATTTTGACACACACAGAATATTACTAATGCAATAGGTAATGCAATAATCTTGCCACATTAATGTTTGAAAGTCTGATCATGAATGTACAAGGTTCTGAAAGCAGCCAAACTGGTTTGACACTTGCAGTATCAACTATCCAACAATGTCTGTTTCACTGAACAATTTTTGATACACACAGAATACTTCCTAATGCAATAGGTAATGCAATAATCTTGCCACATTAATCTATGATAGACTGATCATGAATGTACAAGGTTCTGAAAGCAGCCAAACTGGTTTGACACATGCAGTATCAACTATCCAACAATGTCTGTCTCACTGAAAAATTGTTGACACACACAGAATACTTCCTAATGCAGTAGGTAATGCAATAATCTTGCCACATTAAACTTTGATAGACTGATGATGAATGTACAAGGTTCTGAAAGCAGCCAAACTGGTTTGACACATGCAGTATCAACTACCCAACAATGACTGTCTCGGTGAAAAAAATTTTACACACAAAGAATATTCCTAATGCAATAGGTAATGCAATAATCTTGCCACATTAATGTTTGAAAGTCTGATCATGAAAGTACAAAGTTCTGAAAGCAGCCAAACTGGTTTGACACATGCAGTATCAACTATCCAACAATGTATGTCTCACTGAACAATTTTTGACACACACAGAATACTTCCTAATGCAATAGGAGGTAAAGCAATAATCTTGCCACATTAATCTTTGATAGTCTGATCATGAATGTACAAGGTTCTGAAAGCAGCCAAATTGGTTTGACACATGCAGTATCAACTATCCAACAATGTCTGTCTCGGTGAAAATTGTTTGACACACACAGAATATTCCTAATGCAATAGATAATGCAATAATCTTGCCACATTAATGTTTGAAAGTCTGATCATGAATGTACAAGGTTCTGAAAGCAGCCAAACTGGTTTGACACATGCAGTATCAACTATCCAACAATGTCTGTTTCACTGAACAATTTTTGAGACACACAGAATACTTCCTAATGCAATAGGAGGTAAAGCAATAATCTTGCCACATTAATCTTTGATAGTCTGATCATGAATGTACAAGGTTCTGAAAGCAGCCAAATTGGTTTGACACATGCAGTATCAACTATCCAACAATGTCTGTCTCGGTGAAATTTTTTTGACACACACAGAATATTCCTAATGCAATAGATAATGCAATAATCTTGCCACATTAATGTTTGAAAGTCTGATCATGAATGTACAAGGTTCTGAAAGCAGCCAAACTGGTTTGACACATGCTGTATCAACTATCCAACAATGTCTGTCTCACTGAACAATTTTTGACACACACACAGAATACTTCCTAATGCAATAGGTAATGCAATAATCTTGCCACATTAAACTTTGATAGTCTGATCATGAATGTACAAGGTTCTGAAAGCAGCCAAACTGGTTTGACACATGCAGTATCAACTATCCAACAATGTCTGTCTCACTGAACAATTTTTGACACACACAGAATACTTCCTAATGCAACAGGTAATGCAATAATCTTGCCACATTAATCTTTGATAGTCTGATCATGAATGTACAAGGTTCTGAAAGCAGCCAAACTGGTTTGACACATGCAGTATCAACTACCCAACAATGTCTGTCTCGGTGAACAATTTTTGACACACACAGAATACTTCCTAATGCAATAGGTAATGCAATAATCTTGCCACATTAATGTTTGAAAGTCTGATCATGAATGTACAAAGTTCTGAAAGCAGCCAAACTGGTTTGACACATGCAGTATCAACTATCCAACAATGTCTGTCTCACTGAACAATTTTTGACACACTCAGAATACTTCCTAATGCAATAGGAGGTAAAGCAATAATCTTGCCACATTAATCTTTGATAGTCTGATTATGAATGTACAAGGTTCTGAAAGCAGCCACATTGGTTTGACACATGCAGTATCAACTATCCAACAATGTCTGTCTCGGTGAAAAAATGTTGACACACACAGAATATTCCTAATGCAATAGATAATGCAATAATCTTGCGACATTAATGTTTGAAAGTCTGATCATGAATGTACAAGGTTCTGAAAGCAGCCAAACTGGTTTGACACATGCAGTATCAACTACCCAACAATGTCTGTCTTGGTGAAAAAATTTTGACACACAAAGAATATTCCTAATGCAATAGGTAATGCAATAATCTTGCCACATTAATGTTTGAAAGTCTGATCATGAATGTACAAAGTTCTGAAAGCAGCCAAACTGGTTTGACATATGCAGTATCAACTATCCAACAATGTCTGTCTCACTGAACAATTTTTGACACACTCAGAATACTTCCTAATGCAATAGGAGGTAAAGCAATAATCTTGCCACATTAATCTTTGATAGTCTGATTATGAATGTACAAGGTTCTGAAAGCAGCCAAATTGGTTTGACGCATGCAGTATCAACTATCCAACAATGTCTGTCTCGGTGAAATTTTTTTGACACACACAGAATATTCCTAATGCAATAGATAATGCAATAATCTTGCCACATTATGTTTGAAAGTCTGATCATGAATGTACAAGGTTCTGAAAGCAGCCAAACTGGTTTGACACATGCAGTATCAACTATCCAACAATGTATGTCTCACTGAACAATTTTTGACACACACAGAATACTTCCTAATGCAATAGGTAATGCAATAATCTTGCCACATTAAACTTTGTTAGTCTGATCATGAATGTACAAGGTTCTGAAAGCAGCCAAACTGGTTTGACACATGCAGTATCAACTATCCAACAATGTCTGTCTCACTTAACATTTTTTGACACACACAGAATACTTCCTATTGCAATAGGTAATGCAATAATCTTGCCACATTAATCTTTGATAGTCTGATCATGAATGTACAAGGTTCTGAAAGCAGCCAAACTGGTTTGACACATGCAGTATCAACTACCCAACAATGTCTGTCTCGGTGAACAATTTTTGACACACACAGAATACTTCCTAATGCAATAGGTAATGCAATAATCTTGCCACATTAATCTTTGATAGTCTGATCATGAATGTACAAGGTTCTGAAAGCAGCCAAACTGGTTTGACACATGCAGTATCAACTACCCAACAATGTCTGTCTCGGTGAACAATTTTTGACACACACAGAATACTTCCTAATACAATAGGTAATGCAATAATCTTGCCACATTAACCTTTGATAGTCTGATCATGAATGTACAAGGTTCAGAAAGCAGCCAAACTGGTTTGACACATGCAGTATCAACTATCCAACAATGTCTGTCTCGGTGAACAATTTTTGACACACACAGAATATTCCTAATGCAATAGGTAATGCAATAATCTTGCCACATTTATGTTTGAAAGTCTGTTCATGAATGTACAAGGTTCTGAAAGCAGCCAAACTGGTTTGACACATGCAGTATCAACTATCCAACAATGTCTGTCTCGGTGAAAAAATTTTGACACACACAGAATACTTCCTAATGCAATAGGTAATGCAATAATCTTGCCACATTAATGTTTGATAGTCTGATCATGAATGTACAAGGTTCTGAAAGCAGCCAAACTGGTTTGACACATGCAGAATCAACTATCCAACAATGTCTGTCTCACTGAAAAATTTTTGACACACACAGAATATTCCTAATGCAATAGGTAATGCAATAATCTTGCCACATTAATGTTTGAAAGTCTGATCATGAATGTACAAGGTTCTGAAAGCAGCCAAACTGGTTTGACACATGCAGTATCAACTATCCAACAATGTCTGTTTCACTGAACAATTTTTGACACACACAGAATATTCCTAATGCAATAGGTAATGCAATAATCTTGCCACATTAATCTATGATAGTCTGATCATGAATGTACAAGGTTCTGAAAGCAGCCAAACTGGTTTGACACATGCAGTATCAACTATCCAACAATGTCTGTCTCACTGAACAATTTTTGACACACACAGAATATTCCTAATGCAATAGGTAATGCAATAATCTTGGCACATTAATGTTTGACAGTCTGATCATGAATGTACAAGGTTCTGAAAGCAGCCAAACTGGTTTGACACATGCAGTATCAACTATCCAACAATGTCTGTCTCACTGAACAATTTTTGATACACACAGAATACTTCCTAATGCAATAGGTAATGCAATAATCTTGCCCCATTAATCTTTGATAGTCTGATCATGAATGTACA
>JAHLWY010001280.1:0-23568 GCA_020002185.1 Paraescarpia echinospica | reverse complement strand
ACCACCACTAGCCTGTGAGGATGTCTGCCAGGGTAGTGTAGTCAACTACCACCACTAGCTTGTGAGGATGTCTGCCAGGGTAGTGTAGTCAACTACCACCACTAGCTTGTGGGGATGTCTGCCAGGGTAGTGTAGTCAACTACCACCACCAGCTTGTGAGGATGTCTGCCAGGGTAGTGTACTCAACTACCACCACTAGCTTGTGAGGATGTCTGTCAGGGTAGTGTAGTCAACTACCACACCACCAGCTTGTGAGGATGTCTGCCAGGATAGTGTAGTCAACTACCTCCACTAGCTTGTGAGGGTGTATGTCAGGGTAGTGTAGTCAACTTACCACCACTAGCTTGTGAGGATGTCTGTCAGGGTAGTGTAGTCAACTACCACCACTAGCTTGTGAGGATGTCTGTCAGGGTAGTGTAGTCAACTACCACCACTAGCTTGTGAGGATGTCTGCCAGGGTAGTGTAGTCAACTACCACCACTAGCTTATGAGTATGTCTGCCAGGGTAGTGTAGTCAACCACCACCACTAGCTTGTGAGGATGTCTGCCAGGGTAGTGTAGTCCATTACCACCACTAGCTTGTGAGGATGTCTGCCAGGGTAGTGTAACAGTTCGGTCGGTGGGAGGGCGTGTACCTTACGATCCGCATTGCTTCCTCTTCTTAAGAACGGAGACACGAGGCTGGGTGTCGCCAATAAAGCCACGGCGTCGTGGCTGATAGGTGGTGGTGGTGGTGGTGGTGATGGTGGAGTGATTGGGCGAGGGGGGTCACTCCGTGATATGGGAGCGACCGAGCATACCGGCTTTGCTGCTGCTGCTGCTGACAGGGCCGTTCTTGTAGGCAGTTGGATCTTCAGTACTCTATGAAATAAACCACAATACATGTACGCGTGCATGCTTACAACACTTTTCAAAATAATGCGCATGCGCACTTAACACATACTGCCTAGTCTACCGTTATTCTACAACATAACGCGCATTCGCACTTCACACTAATACCGTTATCTTACTCAATTATCAGCATGCATACTTCATCCATCCCAGGCATTTTGTTTTCGGAAAAAAGTTTCCGGTCACGTCAGTACATTCACCGTTAAATCTCTCTTTACATCGAATTTCTCTAATATCACTGCACCTCACGTTTCCTGACGCCACAGCGATCGTATACAACGTTTAATTTCATGCTTTTAACGTTTCGTTTATTGTTTGTAAAAATCCATTGTTCTCCGTTCACATTCCAATCGCGATAAGTCACGCGCAACAGATGTCAAAATTACGTGCATGCGCACTTAACGCAAACGACGCTGCTACCGAGGAATTTGTTTTAGGAAAAAAACTTAGCGCTCACGTCAGTACATCCATCGTCAAATGTGACTTTTACATCGAATTTCTCTAATATCACTGCACCTCACGTTTCCTGACCCCACAGCGATCGTATACAACGTTTAATTTAATGCTTTTAACGTTTCGTTTATTGTTTGTAAAAATCCATTGTACTCCGTTCACATTCCGATCACGATAAGCCGTAGTGTCATGCGCCACCGCTGTGTTTCACGTTGCGCGCAAACGCGCGCTCATTGCTCATTCACCATTTTTCAGTCAAACACTCCTGATCGGTTTTCAACCTCTCATCGATTTGCCACAATGAACAACGCATCATCGACTCATCATTCGCCAACACATCGGTAAGACTGCTTTTATGTATGCATGCATGTGCGCGTGCATGCGTGCATGCATGCATGCATGACACCCTTTGTTTAAACAGTTGTAAGGCTACCATGCATGCATGTCACAATGGATAAAACATCGTCTCCTAACACACTGCTTTTATGCATGCATGCATGCATGCATGTGCACGTGCGTACATTTGTTTAAACAGTTGTAAGCACGTAAGCCTGCTTCGTACATGTATTGTGGTTTATTTCATAGAGAGATCCAACTGCCTACACGTACGACCGCCCTGTCAGCAGCAGCAACAAAGCCAGTATGCACGGTCGTCCCAACATCACGGAGTGACCGCCCTCGTCATGCATGCATGCGTGCATGCATGCATGGTTCTCATTTTATTTTGGCACCCTTTGTTTAAACACGCGTACATGTATTGTGGTTTATTTCAGTAAGCCTGCTTTTATGCATGCATAGTTCTCATTTTATTTTGGCGCCCTTTGTTTAAACACACCTATATGTATTGTGGTTTATTTTCATAGAGAGATCCGACTGCCTACAACCGCCCTGTCAACAGCAGCAGCGACAAAGCCCAATTCGACGACAAACGCTGGAATAAGTGTCACCGTGATGAATATACAATGCACACAGCAGTCTATAATAAATGAACAATGGATCGTGGCGAACACCCATTCCATCCACCGAACTTTATCCACGTCGTGGATTTCACTCCCCCAATATGAGAGGCGTTGGTCGCGGGCGACTGTTACAGTTTCATACCCAATAAATACTCCAGTCATCTCTACTACTCACGTTTTCACGCGTCTGTATCCAGTGCATACACACCATACATACAGTGTCACCAACTGTACTTTAGCGTATTTATGCATTTGGTTTCGTTGTAATTCCACAACTAGATGTATTTATTTATTTAAACGCATTGGTTTCGTTTTAATCAGAGCACTAGAACGCACAGCCTTAGCCAGCTATGCTGTCATGCAGGGGTCATAGGCCACTCCAGCAGCCGTAGCGCTTATCGCTGCTGTCAACATAGGGTACAGTGGGACATTCACATAGGGCTGACGGGGAGAATTTGCACACAGTGGTTTTATTGTGGTTATATATTCGCGCGATAAACGCATTATTGCTTACGTCAGCACACTCTAGGTACGGCGTTGATCGCTAGGGGACGAACTAAAAGGGTCTCTGCACTCACCGCTAGGTGGCACCTCGGGGTAATCAATCACGTTTTTTATAAGTAGGTGTCCAATTAGTATCAAATTACCAGGGTAATCAATCACGTTTTTTATAAGTAGGTTCCCGAAACCAATTAGTGTAAAAAAAGCCTTTGATCTTTTTTTATAAGTAGGTTCCCGAAAACGATTAAAACGTTTTTTATAAGTAGGGTTTTGAGACCGTACAGCGCCTGTATACTACTAGCGATTCCTGAAGTCGTTTTAAGTTTTAACATTGTTTCGTCACTCGGCAAACTGTGTTTGTGAACTACAAAGATTTGTATTTAAAATATAGTTTATTAAAATAACACTTCAGCCTGGTTCAGCTAAAACACCATCGAGTGGCCGAGCAGTCAAACTGCCATGGTCAACTACCACCTATTCGATCACGATATAGTCGCTCTATGCTACAGACGCAGGACTACGTAGTTGTCCAGTATAATTAATTCGTTTTTAATCAATAAACATGCTGTTGCTTTATCATTCTAGTCAGTGTAGTCTGTATCGCGATAAGTATTGTATTGTGACTTCTGTATCGTGATACGTGATATTGTGAAGTGGTGTTTCGTTCCGCCCCTAGTTTGCAGCACTAGGCTTATACATGTAATAATTCTCCGGAGCTCAGAGGGTCGCGCAACAATTGACAAGGTCGGCGTTTTGGTCTGTTGTTGAGTAGTTTGAATCGACATGCTCATCCTCCGGTTGGCTCTACATCGGCGCAGACACGAGAGCCAGTTTCCCGAGCGTCAGTTAATTACATTTGTTAATTCCATTTGTTATGACGTACATTTAAACAGTGTTTTGAGTTAACGCGTGTTACGTAAAACGTCCTCGACTGATTGGCGGACACGTTACGTGGTACGGAACAATCTTAGAAACCACGCGTAACGCGCTACGAGCAATCGATTAACGTTTGTCTAATGTCCGGTTTTAACCCTTAAAATGTGCCCAGCAATATATTTGTCCAAATAACTAACGTGGAGCAATGGGTGGAAGCCTTCCACATCTTCGTGGAGGTGTATACCCAAACCCATCCACTCACCATATCCGCCGTAATTAAATATACCAGCATTATTCATACGTTGGCGAAACGCTCAAGCTTTGCTGCAGCAATGTTTTACGACAATAACTTCATTTAAGTATCCCGCCTCCACCCCAGTTCTACCTATATTAAATTACATGCACTACGATAACACAGCTAGAAAAGAGTTTCAGTGGGTACATTCTCCACTGTGCATTCAATGTAGCAACAATGTACAGGGCTTCATTTAACTTTTCCCATAACCCGTAAGGATCGTTGGAGCACCACTGACGACTTCTTAACCAGCTCTCTCCACGTTTCCCTGTTCTCCACAACCCCCCGTGAGTCGGCGAACTCCAGTTCCGTCCACTCTTTGATGTTGTCTTCCCATCTCTTGTGCTGTCTACCTCTTCTTCTCCCCTCTCTCACGGTACCGTGCAAGATGGTCTTTGCAAGGCCAGATAATCGTGAGATGTGGCCGTACCACCTCAGTTTACGCTTCCTGACTGTGTAAGGAGGTCTTCATAAGGTCCAATGGCTTGTTTGATCTTGTTTCGAACGTCTTCGTTAGTAACGTGATCTTTGCATGATATGCGCAAGATCTTCTGAAAGCATCTCATTTCCATGGCTTGTATAATCTTCTGTAGATTGCTGAGAGGGTCCATATTATGTCTAGCAGATAATAAATTTATGTATGTAATACACTACAATTAATTTCATTTACAGTTCACGTACGTGATGTACTTGGCGGGTTTGAAGCCCCCACCTTGAGACATAACAGTTTCATAATGTATATACATACGTATGTTTTACAGTTACGTGCATTCAATGTGATTATTAAATACATGTCGTTTCCCTATAAGAAACGGGCCTATTTCAATTCAAACCTGCGTGTGTTTCCTTTCATTCTGAAGTGCTGTATGAATAAATAAATAAGTAAATATATATACATATATATATAACCTTCATCGCATTCTTATTCCTACAAATGCACATCATTGGTAGCCATTCCGCCAATGTGCATGAATCCACCGGATGTTTGGTCTTTTTCACCTCCAACATGATGATAAACCCCTCTTTCTGGTGTCCGACCACACCATTTCTGTCTTATAAAGACTAATCTCCAGCCAATGCTTCTAAAAAACATCGATTGTTCCATTTGGCAGCGCTTCTTGTAATTCATATGGGGCGGAAGTCGCCGAAGACGTGTACGGGGTCGAGGCCGCGCAAAGACAGCTCACCCAGCGACGACCCTATTACGGCTAAGCTAATGGACATCTTGACAGATGAACATTTTGTCGCGAACGTCGCAGATCAAATCGCAGACATTCTCGACCTGAAACTGAGCGCGCGCCTTGAACAACTAGAAAAAGAGGCTTCTGTACTCACCAAAAAGGTGCAAACGCTGGAGGAGAAGATGGAAATGTTGGAGACGGAGGCGGACAAACGTGAACAATACACGCGTCGTCCGAACCTCCGCATCTCCGGCATTCCAGAGACATCAGACGAAGTCACAAACAACTTAGTCATCGACACAATAAAGAAACTGGGGTTAGAAGACATTGGTATCAGTGACCTGGAAAGAAGTCACCGCCTAGGTAAAAAGACCGACGAACGTGGACGCCCCCGAAAACGAACAATAATTGTACGTTTTCGTAGTGAAGCGGTGAGAGACAAAGTGTACCGCCAACGCACCAAACTGAAGAACCACAACCAGCACCACCGGGACGAACAGATATATATATAAACGAAGATTTGACGTCTAAGAGAGCAGCACTTGCTTCCAAAGCAAGATTCCTTAAGAAGGAAAAGAAAATCAATGATTGCTGGACATATGCAGGAAGGGTTCTTGTCAAAACAAACGTGGGAACAGTAAAAGAAATCCTTTCTGCAAAGGACCTGGACATTTATTAGACGGATCTTTGTGTAACGCCATTATTGGGATAAAAAGACTTAAATACATATTGAGCGTCTCCGGACGCTATTTTGAAACATTTTTCGGATCATTCGAAGTTGCTTCTACTGTGCCTCTGAACTGTCCAAGTAAGATACTATGATTATCGTGGTAGAGACTGCAACATATATTTTTACAACCTACTATGTCATCACTGTATTATTATATTATTATTATATTATTGTATTACTATTATTATTATTTAACAAGATTTAACAAGATTGCCACCCAGAGAATTAACTCTAGGTGGCAGGTGGACAAGGAAGCCCTTTGGCTTATCGAGAGTCCGACCCTTTTATCTATGTGTATCCAGCCCGTATGAGGTATGTGTCGATTTTATTTTAAAACATATTCACGCTACTAGCACCCACACAATCAGCAGATAATCTGTTCCATTCATTTACAGTCCTTTGTGAGAATGAGAACTTTCTTATATCTAATCTACACTGCTCCTTTGCTAATGTAAGTTCATGCCCTCTAGTCCTTCTATCTTTCTTAACTGCGAAAAAATATTTCTATCAATATTTTCATAACCCTTCAATATTTTAAACACTTCTATCTGATCTCCTCTCAACCTCCTGGTCTCTAATGTTGTTAAACCGCATTTTTAGGCGTATTTCGTAACTAAGATCCCTCAGTTTTTGTATCATTTTAGTTGCTCTCCTCTGCACTCTTTCTAGCATATCTATGTCCTTCCTGCGATACGGCCTCCACGCTTGAATACAATATTCTAAATGAGGCCTAACTATTGTTTTGTACAGCGGTATTATTAGCTCTTTTTCCTTATACGTTATGTTTCGCCTAATTAATCCAAGGATTTTATTTCCTTTTGAAGCTGCAATTCCGCACTGCTCTGAAACCTTCATATCAGCACTAATGGTTAACCCTAAGTCCTTTTCTTTTTCAGTAGTACTTAGTACAGTACCCCCCATTGTATATTCTACCTCTTCGTTCCGATGTCCTGTGTGGAGGCATTTACATTTCCCAAAATTGAACAGCATTTGCCACTTTTCAGACCATTTGATCAACCTGTCAAGATCATCTTGTAAATGCTGTCTATCTCCATCACTTTTAATCCTTCTAAACACTTTTGTATCATCCGCAAATTTCAACACCTTGCTTGTTATTTCAACATCCAAATCGTTGATATATTAAGAATAATATAGGTCCTAATAC
This sequence comes from Paraescarpia echinospica, assembly GCA_020002185.1. NCBI lineage: Eukaryota > Metazoa > Annelida > Polychaeta > Sabellida > Siboglinidae > Paraescarpia > Paraescarpia echinospica. Next base: position 16,517 of record JAHLWY010001280.1, on the reverse strand, counting down.
TGATCCCTGTGGTACCCCACTCAACACCGATTTCCAGTTTCAAGCCACCCCATCAACTACTACACGTTGTCTTCTGTCAATCAGCCATTGTTCTATCCAGTTTATTATACCATTTCCTATGCCATGGGCCTTTAGTTTAAGCAGTAATCTTTGATGTGGTACTTTGTCGAAAGCTTTTTGAAAATCTAAGTAGACAATATCTACTGGTGATCCCTCATCTACCCACTTAGTGATGTCTTCCAAAAAACATAACATATTTGTTAAGCATGACCTCGCTTTAATAAAACCATGTTGAGATGGGTTTATCAAGTTTTGTTTAACAAGAAAATCCACCATGTGATATTTAATTAGTCTTTCTAATAATTTACAAATCACTGATGTTAAACTCACTGGTCTATAGTTCTCTGACTTGTTTCTCGAACCTTTTTTGAATAACGGTATAATGTTTGCTTCTTTCCATTCTAAAGGAACCACTCCCTCTTCTAATGACAAATTGAAAACTGTTGCAAGCGGTATGCTAATTTGTTCTACAATTCCCAATAGTAGTTTGGGTGGAATACCATCCACTCCAGGTGATTTATTATCCTTCATAGCCCTTATTTTCTTACCTACCATTTCCGGGGTTACAATTAATTGTCCTAAATAGTCTGAATCTGCCCCTTGAACTTAGCCTCTGGTACTGGCAGTGAACTAATATCTTCCCTGGTAAACACTGAACTAAAGTACTCATTCAGGTCTTCTGCCATTAAGAATCCCTCTGATATTATATTTCCAGCACTATCTTCTAGAGGACTGACCTTATCTTGAACTTTCTGTTTGCTTCGAACATACGCATAAAAACTCTTGCTGTCATGTTTTATATTACTAGCTAATTGTTGCTCATAGCTTCTCTTTGAATTTCTAATTTCAGCTGTAGCTTGGTTAAGTGCTTCTTTATAACTGTTGTAGTCTTCATCATTTCCAGTACATCTATATGACTTCCACATCTTTTGTTTATACTTAATTTTTCTAATGGCTTCTTTCTAATGGCTTGTTTCTTTTTGGACCGTTTTCCTTGTTTTTTGAAGGGTACAAATTTATCGACTATGCACTTAATTTCACTCTTTAATATATTCCAGCATTCTGTTGCCGTCTTATTTTTCAGTGTGTTATTCCAGTCTATCTTTGCTAAATATTTCCTCATGTCCTTATACCTTCCTTTGTGGAAATTTCTCCTATACTGCTTTTTACTATTCCTTTCTGATTTTACTTTGATGGTAAAGTGTATCTGGTTGTGATCGCTACTCCCCAGTGGCTCACATTTAACAAGATTTAACAAGATTTAACAAGATTGCCATCCAGAGAATTAACTCTAGATGGCAGGTGGACAAGGAAGCCCTTTCGCTTATCGAGAGTCCAACCCTTTTATCTACATATATCCAGCCCTTCTGAGGTATGTCGATTTTATTTTTAAACATATTCACACTACTAGCACCCACACAATCATCAGATAATCTGTTCCATTCATTCACAGTCCTTTGTGAAAATGAGAACTTTCTCACGTCTAATCTACATTGCTACTTTACTAATGTAACTTCATGTCCTCTAGTCTTTCTATCTTTCTTAACTGAAAAAATCATATTTCTATCAATATTTTCATAACCATTCAATATTTTAAACACTTCTATCTGATCTCCTCTCAATCTCCTGGTCTCTAGTGTTGCTAAACCACATTCTTTTAGGCGTTTTTCATAACTAAGATCCCTCAGTTTTGGTATCATTTTAGTCGCTCTCCTCTGTACTCTTTCTAGCATATCTATGTCCTTCTTGCGGTATGGCCTCCACGCTTGTATACAATATTCTAAATGAGGCCTAACTATTGTTTGTACAGCGGTATTATTAGTTCTTTCTTTTATATGCTATATTTCGCCTAATCAATCCAAGGACTTGATTTCTTGAAGCTGCAATTCCACACTGCTCTGAAACCTTCATGTCAGCACTAATTGTCAGCCCTATGTCTTTTCTTTTACAGTAGTACTTAGTACAGTGCTCCTGTATTGTATATTATTTCTCCTACATATTCGTTCCCATGTCCTGTGTGAAGGCATTTACATTTCCCCAAAATTGAAACAACATTTGCCACTTTCAGACCATTTTGATCAACTTGTCAAGATCATCTTGTAAATGCTGTCTATCCCATCACTTTTAACTTTTCTAAACACTTTTGTATCATCTGCAAATTTCCAACACCCATAGCTATATCATCGTCCAAATCGTTTATATATATTAAGAATAATATAGGTCCCAGTACTGATCCCTGTGGAACCCCACTCAAAACTAATGCTAATTTGTTCTACAATTTCCACTAGTAGTTTGGGTGGAATACCATCCACTCCAGGTGATTTATTTTCCTTCATAGCCCTAATTTTCTTAGCTACCATTTCTGGGGTTACAATTAACTGTCTTAAATATTCTGATTCTGCCCCCTTGAACTTAGCCTCTGGTACTGGCAGTGAACTAGTGTCTTCTCTGGTAAAACACTGAACTAAAATACTCATTTAGGTCTTCTGCCATTAAGAATCCTTCTGATATTATATTTCCAGCACTATCTTCTAGAGGACCGACCTTATCCTGAACTTTCTGTTTGCTTCGAACATACGCCTAAAAACTCTTGCTGTCATGTTTTATATTACAAGCTAATTTATGTTCATAGCTTCTCTTTTAATTTCTAATTTCAGCTGTAGCTTGGTTTAGTGCTTCTTTATAAATGTTGTAGTCTTCGTCATTGCCAGTACGTCTATAAGACTTCCACATCATTTGTTTATACTTAATTTTTCTAATGGCTTCTTTCGATAAGTATTTTTTTCTGGTCCGTTTCCCTTGTTTTTTGAAGGGAACAAATTTATCTACGATGCACTCTATTTCATTCTTTAAGATATTCCAGCATTCGGTTGCTGTCTTATTCTTCAGTGTATTATTCCAGTCTATCTTTGCTAAATATTTCCTCATTTCCTTATATCTTCCTTTGTGGAAATTTCTCCTCAACTGCTTTTTATTATTTCTTTCTGATTTTACTTTGATGGAAAAATGTATCTGGTTGTGATCACTACTTCCCAGAGGCTCACATAATTTAACATTGTCAACTAATTCATTCTGTGAGGACAAAACTAAGTCTAACACATTCTCTCCCCTGGTTGGTTCTAGCACATGTTGAGAAAGGAAACTATCTTGTACTAAAACTAAAAACTTGTGGTCCTCACTACCCATACTCTGTAGAGATTTCCATTTTATATGCCCATGGTTAAAATCCCCCATAATAACACAGTATCGTTTGCTCACTTCCCTTATAGCGTTTTGTATTTTTTCGTTAACGTTGAGTTTCCTGTAACTATGTTACACCAAACAGCTTCTTCGCAATCTGCTTCTCTGTCTAATTTTATTTCATTAGCCTGGATAGATTCTTTAATATATAAAATAACTCCACCTCCCCTTCTTCCTATTCTATCTTTCCTAAACATTACATATCCTGTCAGTCCCAATTCGGCATCTGATATATCGGTGGTTGCCCATGATTCGGTTATACCTATTATGTGAGGGTCAATATCTTCTACCATAATGTTTAGTTCATTTCTTTTGTTTACTATACTCCTTGCATTTAAACAAACACATTTATACCCAGCTTCAGAACAGTTTTCCAGACTGTTCTTTGCTGAATTATTTTTGCTGCCTTTATCTATGCCTCCAGTTTCAGGCTTCTCTGCGAGTCCCCCCTGCGAATTTAGTTTAAATAGATGCAACCTGTCCCACTGTCAACAGATCGCAGCAGGTTATCTGAGAATACTGCTGCCCCCTTTCCACTTAGATGGAGGCCATCTCTCATGTACATATCTTCTCTCCCAACAAAATACCCCCATAAATCTAGGAATCCCACGCCCTCTTCCTCACACATCTGCTCAACTAGTGCGTTGATCGCCATCCTCTTACAGTTTCTGTATCTTGCCCCCCTTCCTCCCATTACTGGCAAAATTCCTGAGAGAATAACCTGTTCCACTCTTGTCTTCTTTAGCTTCCTCACTAGATGTCTGTACTTCTGAACTATCCCAGTTGTTCCCTCCTTGTCTGCATTGTTTGTCCCAACGTGTACTAGTATAGACCCTCCCTTGCCATGCCCCAATACCTTCTCTACCCTTTCGGTCACATGCTCTATCCTAGCCCCCGGTAGACATACAACAACGTCCTTCCCCTCGCATATAGTCTTGTCATATCTTGACATTGTCAACTAATTCATTCTGTGAGGACAGAACTATGTCTAACACATTCTCACCCCTGGTTGGTTCTAGCACATGTTGAGAAAGGAATGTATCTTGAACTAAAACTAAAAACTTGTGGTCCTCACTCCCCATACTCTGTAGAGATTTCCATTGTATATGCCCGTGGTTAAAATCCCCCATAATAATACAGTCCCGTTTGCTTACTTCCCTTATAGCGTTTTGTATTTTTTCATTCTCTTCTATGCTTATGTTTGGACTTCGATAAACTAACCCAACTGTTAACGTTGAGTTTCCTGTAACTATGTTACACCAAACAGCTTCTTCGCAAACTGCTTCTCTTTCTAATTTTATTTCATAAGCCTGAACAGATTCTTTAATATATAAAATAACTCCACCTCCCTTTCTTCCTATTCTATCTTTTCTAAACATTACATATCCTGTCAGTCCCAATTCAGCATCTGATATATCGGTGGTGGTCCAGGATTCGGTTATACCTATTATATGAGGGTCAATATATTCTACCATAATGTTTAGTTCATTTCTTTTGTTTACTATACTCCTTGCATTTAAACAAACACATTTATATCCAGCTTCAGAAGAGTTTTCCAGACTGTTATTTGCTGATTCATTTGTGCTGTCTTTATCTATGCCTCCATTTTCAGGCTTTTCTGTGAGTCCCCCTGCGAATCTAGTTTAAATAGATGCAACCTGTCCCACTGTCAACAGATCGCAGCAGGTTCTCTGAGAAAACTGCTGCCCCCTTTCCACTAAGATGGAGGCCATCTCTCATGTACATATCTTCCCTCCCAACAAAGTATCCCCATAAATATGTGAATCCCACCCCCTCTTCGTCACACATCTGCTCAACTAGTACGTTGATCGCCATCCTCTTACAGTTTCTATACGTTGCCCCCCTTCCTCCCATTACTGGCAAAATTCCTGACAGAATAACCTGTTCAACTCTCGTCTTCTTTAGCTTCCTCACTAACTGTCTATACTTCTGTACTATCGCAGTTGTCCCCTCCCGGTCTGCATTATTTGTTCTTACATGTACCAGTATAGACCCCCCCTTGCCATGTCCCAATACCTTCTCTACCCTGTCAGTTACATGTTCAATCCTAGCCCCCGGTAAACAAACAACGACGTCCTTCCCCTCGCTCAGTGTCTTGTCCGTCTTTTTCATAATGGAGTCGCCCATAAACACCCTCTCTTTCCTCATTGCCCCCTCAATCACTGCCTTAGAATAGCTCCTTCTTCGGTTTGCATCTGTCTGGTTGTTGTCTTTCCCCCCTGTCGTCTTCTCTCCTGTCACATTCTCTTCCGATCCATTCTTTCCTGTCGCTTTTTCTCTTGTCACCTTTCCTCCTGTCAGCGTCCCTTTTATCGACTTCTCTTCTATCACATTTGCTCTCACTTCCTTTCGTCCCTTCTTCTTTCGTCCCATCTCCTTTTCCTCTCTCCTCTCCCGTCCCATCTTCCCTCCCTCCTTCTCTTCGGTCACATTCTTTCCTGTCACCTTCACGCTTGTCACGTTTTCTGTTGTCGATTTTCCAATTTCTTCCCCTCCAATCACCTTCCCTCCTCTCAATCTCCTTTCCTCAGTTTTCTTGCCACTGCTATTCTCCTTCAGCCTTGCAGTATTCTCACCTCTCTCCCTGTCGTCTCTCTCCATTCGACCTGCCTCCTTGCTAATTCCCATCTCCATTCCCTTCACAATATCTGTCAACCTAACTATCTCCTTCTGCAGACACTCCACCTTCCAACACCCAATGCACTGAAAGGTGAATCCTTCCTCCATGGTTTCTGCCCATGACTTCCCACAGCCGGACAATGCAAAATCTACCCAGCTGTGGCAGTGATCGCACACCAAGTGTCGCTTTGCCTTGACTTGCCGCTTGCAAGGCGCCATATCCCGATCAGCATTTATTTAATAACTTAAGGGGACACGCTCTCCTAAAAAAGACATTTTTTTGGATTTTTTGGTCATTTTCATATTTTGTCATATTAATATATTATTATTATCTAACTGTCGATCTGTGTGTTTTATACATATGAATAAATTCTCCAAATGCAATAAAAACGAACATTTATAACAGGCCCATTGTCTTAGAGTGATAATCTTACGCAACCGCGATAGAAAAATACGACACTTTTGGCGGCCGCATACTCCGCCATCTTTGTCAACAACCCAACATATTTGGTATCCACGTGTAGCTTCACTTTCGCAGTGCATCATGGTAGCAGTGGTTCTGTAAAATCCCTGGTAGATTTGGAGCATTTTGACTTAGAAGAGGACTCTCTGTGACGCGGTAGCGTCACTACGATTGGTCAACCACGAACACTCCCCCGAGTGGGGCGCGCTGATTGGCTGTCAGCCTGGAAAGCCGTCACAAAGGAAATTCCCCTCTCTGTTCGCCGTAGCTGTTTTTGTTCGCTTCGAGTCGCTTCATAGTATTTTACGTAAGATGTCAGGAAGACACGGGAAAGCCAAGCAGCAGTTTGGTATGAAACCGATGTCAAGACGCCGACAGTTGAGTTTGGCACGGTCGCTGATCCGCAAATCGGAGAAAGGCGACAGTGAAGCTGACACGAGTGCCGATGCACCCGTGCCGGGAGACAGTGCTGAGCAGATGCCCTCGTCGACAGAACTTGATGTACGTATAAGCTATCATTGTTTGCATCAGGTTATTATTCATAATATGTTCTGGCAACATAATTTGGGTACAATATCTAAGACATGTTATGTAATAGTAACGTCTTGCCAACTTGGAATGCCTGAACTTGAAGGCTGAATATTATCCAGGCACCGATATTCAAAGAAGCCATAACACTAGGCTAATTTACTAGAACTAGGTCACACTGACTGTGACTGTACGTTTACATTTTCAATTTTGCAGACGTTCACGTCTATATTATTATACTATAGTATATACTTTATTATCTATGACTATGTTGTCTGTTATATTATTGTCATTTTTGTTTGTTTTTATTGATGTCAATGATTCCTGTCCAGCTCATATGCCATGTTTATTTTTGATATTATGCTAATAATATTGTCAGATGTACAATCTAATAACAAATAATTTTCCATGCAGGTTGACTCTGAGATGGAGCCTCCTCAGCCATCAACGTCTGTAGCAACAACCCCCATCTCGGTTACCAAGCAAAAGTTTGGATACCGACAGGGACTGCCACTGTGTGAGAGAATCAGTGCTGCTGAGCAACGTCAACGCCCCATTGAAACATCATTCATTCGCTGCAGCATGATGTCAACACTGGTGAACGGCCTGGCATGTCTCGAGTGCAGTGAGCCAACACTGAAGATCCGTGCCATCGACCGTCGCCTTGGCCTGGTGTGCCTGTTCGAGACATACTGCACTACGTGTGGGGCAGTGCTGAACTCAACGCTGTCGTCCGACCGGATCGACGAAGAGAAAGCCTGAAGTCGCCATCCACGTCAAAGGCGTCTACACCCGCCTTGCTGACAAGAGTCTCCTGGAGCGATGTCTGAAAGGCAGGACACAGAATCCAAATGAGAGCCTCCACTCCAAGATCTGGGCCAAGTGTCCGAAGACAGGATTCGTTAGCCTGCAGCGAGTCCTATCCGCCACATGTACTGCAGTGACGGAGTTCAACAGTGGAGTGGAGGTGACCATGCGGCGTCTGTGTGATGCCATGGGCATCGCTTCAGGAGAGCGACTGATCACATTGGCCGAGAAGGCCGATAGAAAACGCCTACACAAGGCTGAGGGAAAGGCTGAGGCTTCAACAAGAACTGCACGACGGGCTCGCAAGATCACTCGTGCAGCCGATGCTGTAGCTACACGCAGAGACTATGCTAGTGGTGCATTCTTGTGAACAATCTTGTTGGCAGCTGTGATGGTGTTGAAATACATGTTGTGTGGTTTCAATTGAACTTTGAACTATTAGAAAGACAATGAACTGGAAAAAGACAGTTTGTAGTTTTAGTCGTGTAGTGATGACGGTCACATATTTATGGTCTTGTCTAATTTGTATACATATTTTCACACACCCAAATGATGAACAGTATACATCATTGGAAAGACAATGAACTGTAGAAGCTTTGTGTGAAATGTTAGCACTGCAGTTCTATTTTTGCATATGAAATTTTGTATTGAAATGTTGAGAAACTTCAATGCCATTTTTCTCAATAAAATGTTTTTGCCGACAAGCAATCTGTTATTTTGTCTAACTCGGCTATTTATCAACAGAATCCTTTGAAATTTTCAGCATTTCCCACCATGATAATGGGCTACATTATGACAGATTTAGATTTTAGATACAGCATTTGGATTCCATGTAATATCATGACTTTGATTAAATATTGACTTTCGAAAAATAACCAAGATTGAAAAATTCATATAAATTTTGTTTGGAAAGTAAAAAAAAATCAAAGACTGTCATAATTTGCTATTGTATGTACTCTATTGGTGTGCCAAGTTTGAATGTATTTGGTCAATCCATTTTCCAGATATGTCCATCACGGTGAATCAGCCAAAATTCAAGTTGGGGGCGACCCTACCGCCACCTGGTGGACAAAAAAAATTGTAATAAATCTGTAAAATTGTTTTTATGTATAACTAATGTTATCCTAACATTTCAGTAAGCTGGGTTGAAAAATAACGAAAATAGATTTGAGGAGATCGTGTCCCCTTAACTAACTTAGTCTTTATAAAGACTGTTTCCTGTGTACTACAGCACACTTTAGGTTACAAATTTCAATTACACAGCCGACTATTTATCCTGACACGAACGCTAACTTTACCGGTAGTGACCTAATTTTAATACAATCAATTACGTTACGTTAGGCTACTTTATTTATTTAGGTTACGCCGCCCGACTATCGCCCTTGCTTAATTTTAACAACAATGCTACCTAATCAAAATATCTAGCAAGTACTGGCTTACACAGATATTATCTTATGTAAGTAGTTTGATGGTTGTTACTTTATCTCCTATATATTCTACCACATAATCAGGTTTGTTAAATCTTGTTTACAACTTATCGAAGGCTAAGCCTAAGTGAGTTACCCTATTATCACTCACTATACTAAGGTGTTCTAAAATACTTTAACTAACTAACTTTAAGTACAACTGCTACTCAATATATGTTTATTGCAACTTTATAAATGATATTAAGGCAAGAATAATACTTATCAATCAGTAATTCCACTTGTTTATCAACTTTTCTGCACCACCAATTTATACGATCTATCTCCGCCAAATATAGCCTCGAACCTTATTATATAATTATTATTATTACATAATTATTATGGCTTTTAAGTCTTCCCGAAAACAACATTCAAAGTCGCTACTACTGTGCTTTTTACCATTTTAGTGACACGTGATATTTATGATTATTGGGCCAAATATTGCAACATGTTAGTTCCAATATATTATGCTGTCACTGTATTATCGCATTATTCTATAATTATGAGGGTATTTTAAATCTCCCTGAAAATGTTATTTTGAAATAATCTTTGATATTTCAAAGTTGTTACTATTGTGCCTTTGAACTTCTAAATGATCATCGGGCCAGAGACTGTAATGCACATATTATGTTACCATTGTAATATTGGATTATTTTTCTATAATTAAGGATAATTTTTTGTTTTATTTTGATACTTTGACATTTTTTCAATCAAATTTGCTATTACAGTGCCTTTCAAGTTTCTAAGTTGGCATGTGATATTGTGATTATCGGGCCATATACTGCAACATATTAAATTCAACATATGTTACTACTGTAAAATTGCTTGATTCTATAATTATAAGGTTTTGTTTTATCATTCAAAGCTGCCTTTAAACTTTCAAAGTGGCATATGATAGTATGATTATCAGGTGGTCAGAGATTTATATATGTTATATTATGTTAGCACTGTCAATGGCAGTGATTACTCAATCACTTGCAGTCAGTGGTGTTTAGTATGTTTTATATGCTAACTTGCAAACCGGCCTAAAAAGTGAATTTTTTCTTTTCTTTTTAAGTCTCCCCCAATTTTTTGTATTATTTCTCTCCCAAGTACATATCATGATGTTATTGACTCTAAGCCTAGTTGGCCTTTCTTTTCTTATTTTGTTATGTTCTCTGATAGAAATCCATGCGATGTCTATCTCTACTTACTCTTTGATACTAACAATTGAATTTGTATTCTTTTGGTTAATCGTCAACATCAATGTGTTTATCATTACTTGTATGTATACAACTGTTCAACGGATATGTACTTATGATGTATATTATGATATGCATTCATACACTAGTTATATTTATGTACTTATTTTTGAATGTTTTTGTCAATTTTTTTCAACGAACTCTGAAAGGATCACTATGATGTGCTCTAATACATTTGTAAATGGCAGAATCTATTAATATTAGCCGGATCCAAACAAATAAAAACTTTGACTTAAAAACAATATTCAATGAAGCCAAACACATTGAAAATGAAAAGTATGATGATTCTCCATTTTCTCTTAACACACATGATTGTAAATATTTTACTGCAGTTGAGTTTTCTGAAGCATTTAAACCAGAAAACATATCTTTATCAATGTTCTGTATCAATTGCCGTAGTTTGAAGATTCAATGGGATTCTCTTCAAGAATTACTTTCTAATATGTCGTCAAAAGGCCTGACTCTAGATCTCATTGGACTAACTGAAGTTTTTAAAGTTCAACATGTTTTACGTTATAAAATAAATGGGTATCACAATTTACTATTCAATACAAGACTAGATACAGACGATGGGCATGGTGGAGTTGGCCTATACATCAGTGAAAAATACACCTATTTTAAACGTGAAGACTTGTCAATATTTATTCCTCATGTATTTGAGTCCATTTTTGTAGAGGTTCAAACTAAGAAATGTAAACCTATAATTGTGGGTGTAATCTATCGTCCCAACTCTCATTCACATGCAGATCTTGATCTATTTATGGGTACCATATTAGACATCCAAGATAAAATCTCAAATGAAAATAAAGTAGCGTACCTGATGGGGGATTATAATATTAATTTACTAAACTTTGTTACTCACAACAAAACTAATGATTTTATAGATAATGTAATAGCACAAGGATACATTCCACACATAACAAAACCAACACGGATAACATCTGCTACAGCAACTCTTATAGACCATTTATATTCTAATCACACTCACCCCAACTATGAATCGGGGATTATCGTTACAGACATGACTGACCATTTTGGAATATTTCATTTAATATATGGTAAACCTGCTACACAAAACATAGCATATAAACAAAAACGCCAGTTAAATTTGACCAACATTTTTAAATTTAGGAGTCTTTTGGCTACGGCTGACTATTCCTCTGTCCTGTCTATTAGCAATGCAAATGAAGCAACTTAATGTTAACATATACATCACTTTATGAAATATCTTGCCCAGTTAAAACTATCAGAGTAAATAGTAAATATATTAAAAGAGAGCCCTGGGTAACATCAGGCATTATAGTGTCTTCAATAAACAAAGACAAATAACTCCGCAGAAAGCTAAATAAGCCCAACACAGCGAGAGAGAATGCTTATAAGGTATATTGTAGACTATTTAATAAGATCAAAAGAGCAGCAAAATTAAGTAATATACTGAAATACTGGAAGAACGTAAACATAGCATCAAAGAAACATGGACCATACTGAGGAAGGCAATATTTAATCAAAAAAAGAGTTTCCAATTACCTCAAACTTTCATTGTAAAAGGAGAAAAAGTATCAAATTCGGCTTTTATTGCTGAAGAGTTTAACCGTTTCTTTGCTGATATAGGTAAATCAGTGAGTGATTCAATACCTCCTCCCACAACCTCATTTCATGCGCACCTAAAAGATAACTATCCTGTAAACTTGTTCATGCAACCTACCGATGTAAACGAAATCAAAAGAATAGTGCAAAAACTAAATGCACTGAAGGCTTCGATAGTTTATCTACAAAACTTGTACAACAGACCATTGAGGAAATAGCAATCCCACTTGTGTACATCATAAATAATTCCTTTGTTACAGGTGTTGTACCTGATAATTTAAAAATTGCTAAAATAATTCCAATTTATAAATCAGGAAATATTAATGTGTTTAATAACTACAGACCAATAAGTATTTTACCAACACTTTCTAAAATAATGGAAAAAATAGTATGTAACAGATTAGTAATATATTTAGAGAAATATAATATACAGTATAAACATCAATATGGATTTCGCTCGAAACATTCCACTATACACCCTATATTGCACTTACTTAAAGACATAGCAGATGCAAATGACAAAACTACCAAAGATATTACATTGGCTGTGTTTCTCGACTTATCTAAGGCGTTTGATACAATTAACCATGACATTTTGTTGTATAAGTTAAATCATTATGGAATCAGAGGAATAAGTAATAGATGGTTTGCCAGTTACCTTTCTAATCATAAACAATATATTGAAATAAATAATTGCAAATCTCCACTGATCAATATGACACATGGAGCACCACAAGGATCCATATTAGGACCTGTGCTTTTTCTAATTTATATTAATGACATAGTGAATTCTAGTTCTCTAAACTTGCTATCCTTTGCAGATGATACCACTGTTTACCATTCAGGATATGATATTGAACATTTAGTTATAAAAGTGAATCAAGAACTAAAACAATTATACAATTGGTTGTGTGCTAACAAATTGTGCTTGAACGTCAAAAAGACACAATTCTGTGTTTTAGTCCTGTAAATTCAAACTACGAGTTAAACAATAGCATTAAAATAAATAATGAAGTCATCAACCAGGTTGGCAAGTATAAAAATGACGAATCTGTAAAATTCCTGGGATTGTATATAGATAAGTCTAACCTGGAAAGAACACATCAACATAATTAGTTCCAAAATATCTAGAGCTATTTTTGCAATAAATAGAGTGAAATATTTCTTACCATATAAGTCATTAAAATCATTATATTACACTTTAATTCACAGTCATATAACATATGGTATACAAGCATGGGGCAATGGAAACACAAAGAAAATAGAAATTTTACAAAAACGTGCTTTAAGAATAATTAATAAAAAAAGGATATAGGAGTCATACTGATCCTTTATTTAAGTCTGACAAAATACTAAAAATGTCAGATGTATATAAACTACAGGTCTCACTATTTATGTATGACTTTAAACATGATTTATTACCCAAGTCATTTACAAATTTTGCGATCAAAAGACTAGACAAAAGTATAAGAATAACCAGACAATGCAACCTTCTTGTTAAAGAGACACCTAGAACACATTTTTCGTCTAAGCTACCAAAACATAATTTCACAAGAATCTGGAACAATATAAACGAAAAAATAAGAAACACTAAACACAGGTTAAAGTTTAGACGCGTGTTGTGTGACTTCTACTTAAACGCATATCTTCGTCAAGTGAATTGTATAAATCCTAGATGTTCAGAATGTAATGAAACTGATTAAATGAAACTCTACCTTTGTTTGTAAGTCTATTACCGTTCTTACACTACGTTGTTAACCAAGTACAAATGTTTGGATCGCCTTTCTCTTCACTTACATATACTTCAATTGATCATACTTCTCAGTTCGTTGTCATATATCACCAACAACAGCACATACTATATGTTAAATAATACTCCGATTTAATAGTATCTAGTACGGAGGTGGGTTGATGATGAATTTGAGTGAGTTGTGTAACATGATTTTGATGATTGTTATGATTGTAATCATAGAGTAATGATAATCAAATGGTGTCACTGGAAGACGGCTTTTAGCCAAGTGACATCCATGCAATGTAACACATTTCCATTTGTATGACATATATGTTAACTGTATGTTACATTGTAAATAAAGTTACTTACTTACTTACTTACTTACTTACTTACTTACTTACTTACTTACTTCATGTTTGTTATCCACTAATTTGGCAAGATCGGCAAATATGGCCAAACACGGCGCGAGCCAAGCTGGCCTGTGACTTGCAGCAGTTGCGGACCCGACAGAGGATTCGTGGGCCCCGGGCCGCAAGCCCGCATCTTTGGCGAACGCTGGCTGTAAACCGAAACTATCATACTATCAACAGTATGGCTGCGTTTCAAACCCATTGCAACAGAGACGCCACACAGCGGACTAATAACCAGAATAGAATAGAATATCATTTTATTCACTCTAACCACATATTGTGGTACATAGAGGATCACAATTTCACAAATATATATATATATATATATATATATATATATATATATAAAACAGGAACCATTATACAAAATATAAATATTAACAGACTGAATAAAACCAACCAAGCGACAGTGGCGCCAACGTAAACAAGGCGCAGCTTTCTGCACACCGTGCGTGATAATTTATTAAGCAGCCGATCTCTCTCAAGTATGGCGCCCGATATACCAAGCGATGGTGTTGACGTGTCGTCGAGCTGCCGTTTGCACCGCGACTAAACGGAGTGGCCCGGCGAGTGCACACAGCGCGATATGACGGACGGTTACTGTCGAGTGGCCGACGGCGAAGACAGAAATAACCTAGTCAACGCCGTCGTCGACGACAGTGAAGGTATGCTTGCTATCGACGTCGATGTACGTGTGTCGTTTTGACCTTTTGATGATGCAAGGTAACGGCCACTAGGTCTAGGTTGCATCCGCCTTCGCGGGTACTGATTATAGCGTGTACCGGCGGGCAAGTCAACGTCCTGACAGTGTGCAGTCAAGCGTAACGTCATCGCCTATATATATATATCGTCCCACAGTATACACCGTCGGCTTCTACATCTCTTTCTTTCGGTGCACGGGATAGACTGTGCTAGATAGACTTTCAGAAACTACTCTCACGTATGTGTATAATACGTATTAGGGGAATGCGTTCTTTTGGTGAGTACCCTGTGATTTATACCTCAGTCATCACAACAACGTCTCAATCAACGTTCCAAATAGAAACTTTGACTGTTTTGTCGTTGGCTTTTATTATTGCAACCGTGATTGCGTTTATTCAAAGCGTTTTTGCAGACCAACATCTCAGAGTTCTACGTATACGTGTCACATAATCAACTGATTGTTTGAAAGTGATTACCACGTTTTAGATATACTTTTGTAGTTGCATGTTTTAGAGACTTTTTTAAATTTGTATGTGCATATTTTATAGATAGGTTATAATTAGCATATTTTAAAGATGTTGTGTTTGCGCGTGTGCTTATCATAGAGATAATTAGTCGTAGATGTCTAGTTTTAATTTTAGAGCCATGCATAAAGTACGACAAGCTATTTGTAGATATGTATGAGAACCTCCCCCTTGTAACGCGGGCACCGTGTATGCACACAATAACATTGCGTTGGTTTTGCAAAAGAGCCTCATATGATGCATGTATCTATACATTAATACTACTTATTATATTATTTGCATAGCTGTATTGATTCGTTGTTTATACGTAAACTATAAGTCTGTAAAAGTAAGTAAAACGTCTGTTGACCCGACATCGCAGGATTTCGCTTGAAACCTCCACAAAAACTGGGGGAATGATGAATACTGTATATACATAATGTCTGATATCGACAGCTCGACAAGACAACCTTTAAAAATCGTCATGTAACGCTTATCCAGAAACCCCCAATCCTATGTAAAGCTTTGTCACGTGTGTCCGTAGACCACCATCCCACTAAGCGTGACGTACTTTATGACTGACCCCTTTGTATATTTTAGAAATACACTTTTTATTTTTGACTATAGATGTGATTTTTAATGATCCTTGAAAGCGGCTTTGAGAAGTTTAGGCTGGAATGGCCGCTGTAGAAGTACAGTGGAACTCGCCATTAAGGTCAATCTCGGTGAAGTGACCTGAATGGCCGCTGTAGAAGTACAGTGGAACTCGCCATTAAGGTCAATCTCGGTGAAGTGACCTGAATGGCCGTTGTAGAAGTACAGTGGACCTCGGCATTAAGGTAAGTCTCGGTGAAGTGACCTAAATGGCCGCTGTAGAAGTACAGTGGAACTCACCATTAAGGTCAGTCTCGGTAAAGTGACCTGAATGGTCGCTGTAGAAGTACAGTGGAACTCGCCATTAAGGTCAGTCTCGGTGAAGTGACCTGAATGGCGAAGTGACCGTATTAGAGAGACTAATTTCCTTTATTTAGTGTCGCGGGTGTAATTTGGGACTATCCCAGGTTGACCTTAATTGCAAGGGGATTGTATTACTGAGATGACCGTGAGCGAGGTTCCACTGTAGTCATAATCCAGATGACGG
>JAHLWY010001279.1:0-23570 GCA_020002185.1 Paraescarpia echinospica | reverse complement strand
CATCTCTGCCTCAGTCTATGCCTCTCTCCCTCTCTCTCTCTCCCTCTCCCTCTCTCTCTCCCTCCCCCTCCCCCTCCCTTTTCACCTCTCCCTCCCCCTTCCCCTCGCCCTGCCCCTCCCCCTCCCCCTTGACGCTCGATATAGTGCTTCGTGTAGCAGATGATTTAAACTGTAGAACAGGCTATAGGACATGAAAACAAATGCCAGAAAAGACAGCATCAAGGAGTAGCCATTTCTAGACTACTGCAACATCGTCACCCGAAGGAAGGTAGGGACTTTGGATGTTTAGAACGGCAAATAGTTGTAGACTGTTGTATATATTGCTTTTGGGACTGGGTAAAATATCCTGACTAGCGATGTGACCATATTAGTGGGACTAATTTCTTATATTTTATACTATATATGGAACTAATTTGGGACTGTCCATGGGTGACCTTAATTGTAATGTGGCTATAGTAATGATGTGACCGTTAACCGAGGTTCAACTCTAACTATTTATGACATGTGTGGATGTAGGTTCTAATTCGTTTAGGCTATATTTTACCATTGTAACTGCCGACCACCAACATTGTGTACACCGTTTCGACAGATGTGTATGTGGAAATCTGGAGTGTCTGTTTAAATAATAATGTACTTCCAACCTAACTGAAGTCCTGAGATGTTGTCCAGTTAGGCAAACAATTATTGCATGAATATCCCCTTCCTAGTTATTACCGAAGTTGGTGTCTAACAGTATGCTTAGAATTACTTATTTGTTGTCTCCAGACCTACTCTGGTCCTATTTCTATATTTGACTACAGAGGCATGTTTATTGTGCTTAGCTCTCCTGCTGACATCAACAAGTGTTTTGGCTCTCTCTCCCAGGAGGGCACTTTTCACTTCTAGGGAGGAGATGGCAATGCAGGTTCTTTCATAAGTCACCTGCACAATGTAACATTGTTCTACTCCCTCAGCAGATAACACAAAGGGTGGTCTGATAAGATTGCCTTAAGTATGCCTCTCCTGGGGATATAGAAAGTTGACTGATATGCACAGTGGACAGGGCCACATGCCACACGCATGCACACACACACGTACACACACACATACATGGTGTCGTTTCAGAAGCTATGGTTGTGTAGTGTTGGGATTATGAAAGCTATCCACCGGCTAGTTTGAAGAAGACAGAGAGTTGACAGGCATTTATACAGTACTCGTGGCCAGTCACACAGGGTCACACTGAATGAGATGATGACGAACAAGGGTGAGCGCTGTTTTGTGGACTTAACCGTCTAAAAGTGCATCACTAGTAACAATATATTTGTGACTGAGTGCTGTTAGAGTATTGTGTTGTAAATGCAGACATACTATGTCATTTGATTGTTTAAGAACTGTTGAACTGTGTTGTTTATGACAAGTGTTTCAGTGTTGTGTGTGGCAGGTTCGATCCCTGCTAGTGTTCGGTAACCATACACTACTGGTTGTGCACAAACACTTATTCCATTCAATAACTTCAGCCGTTTACAATAACCACATCTAAGCTAAGTTAATTCCACTTAAACAGCTATTTGAAATAGCACAGCAAATTAGCATGCCACTTAAAACATGGTAATGGCAGCTAGGTAGGAGGAAACTTCAGAAGGCTAAGCAATGATTCAGTCGTGGATACAAGGGTGGAAGACAAATAACCTTATCTACAAGTTTGTCGCTGGATGTACCCAGGATTTGTTTTTAGTTTTTGAGTTATTGCCATTTGCACATTGCGAATACTTAATCCTGTAATGTACACACGGCAGAAGATATAATACAAGGTTGAGCATACTTGATGTTCAAACGACAATAACTCAAAAAGTTAATACAATTCCTGTGTGCATCAGGGATGGGTCAAGTACTTTCAATTTTGCCAAGTCCAAGTACTCACCTAAAAATATATATAATATATATATAAAAATATATAAAAATAGGGAAAATGTGATAATTTAGAATTTGAAATTTACCAGTGGGGGGGTTAGAATGATTCAATCAATTACAGATTTCTTGTGCATAGTGGCAGTACCCAAGGATATGTCTATGCAAAATTAGAGAAAAAGATGCTGAACTGTTTCCGAGATATGGCAGCTAACGGCACATGGTGGACAGCAGAGTGATGGCATAAGTCCATTGAACCTTCGGCCCAAAGGACTAAAAGCACAAAGGGACTTAATCACTCTTGTAGTGGAAACTTGAAAGGAATGACATTCCCCTGTTAGCAGGTTAAGATCAATATACTATAATGGCGCTAACAGTTGACACTGGCTTGTTGTTCCTTAGGTGCACAAGGAAAACAAAACATGACTACCAGGTATTTCAATTCGTAGAAAACACTTTATTCACTCAAATCTAGCTCATCTCCGCAATCTCTGTGATATTAAAGAAAGTTGACGACGGATGCAATTTCACATTAATGGAAACATACAATGAGATCATTTAACAAAAATAAATATGCTTACCAGCATGTCTATAATTTTAACAACACTCACTGGTACTTACATACACAAAGCACACCTTTCAACAACAGGTCGAGAGGTTGACTGGAAATAAAAACTAATTAACAAATTCACTTTCTTTTAATACAAACACTTTACTCTGACAATTTGGTGAAGTCGGGACTACCATTTTTGACTTATAACAGTTAATTAAAATACAACATTTCATGACCACTGAAGCAAATGACAAACACGTTTCGATGTGTTTGGCAAAGGGCACTGGCACACACTCGGTGGCCTCTGACTCGCAAGGGTAACATCACCACTGAAAGGGCTGCTTCATTTTGTGAGTGAAGACATCTCACTAAATATGACGTCTGTGAAAACAGCAGAGATCTTACATTACCAACTGCTGCAGCACCCTTCATGTCTCACCTGAAGATGACACATGAATACAATACCTTATCAATCGTTCACAATTCTCATTTACACCAATTTTCCTAGAAATCAGCCAAACATTCAGACATAGGAGAAGAGAACATGTCAAATACAAAACATAAAATAAAATACGTTGACACGACTGAACAAAACAAACAGTTTCAGTGACACAGATCTGTGAGTGAGAATGTAGCATATTCAGTTTCTACAACATCAAAAACAATTTACTAACCAACCACTTCGAT
Organism: Paraescarpia echinospica; assembly: GCA_020002185.1. NCBI lineage: Eukaryota > Metazoa > Annelida > Polychaeta > Sabellida > Siboglinidae > Paraescarpia > Paraescarpia echinospica. The sequence continues at coordinate 20,443 of JAHLWY010001279.1, read as the reverse complement.
TGACAATCTTCTCTGTTATGCAAATTTCAATGTACATATGTTTATTTTTAATATAGAAAACCTTCATCAGGCAAACGAGGGTTAAACAAATAAAAAAAACTACTTTGTCCTCTTGGGATAGGTAACCTACCCACATATTTAATCAGCATTACATGGGATAATTAACTACAACACTTTTAATTCTACCTTTTACATCCATCAGTAGCTTTTGAAAGCAAAAACAAACTACACCATTAGACATAATTCAATATATCAATATTGGCGGGGAAACAATAGGAGAGAGTACTGAGAGGAGGTGTCTTTATAAACAATGAGCATCTCTGTTATATATCCACAGGGACTGACGCATACAATAGACACTGGTCATACAGGGGATAAAGAAATTTCTTGTCTGATGGAGCTGTCCGCTTGGAAATTTTCAGTCTTGTGTTACAATCCTGTAAAGTACAACACAAGTCTAACCCACACTAATGAGACTGAAATTAATTCCACCATCAGATAGACTCAGCACGACTGAACGAAAGTCCATCGTCAGACAGTTTCAGTCTGACTATCACTGACACACACCAACACATTCACAAGTTAGACCCTCAAATGTCAGGCTTGTTCAATACACGCAGACACGTGTGTATATGCCAGTGTCACGCTAACATGTCCATAGAGGTGACCGCCTCCAAGGTACTGCCAAAGTCCTCATCAGAATTAACTGTGATGAGTGATGAAGACGTAAGGGAGAAACTGAATATTTGAGATTACACAAGGCCAATGAAATATGAGCAATGGATGAAGAAAGAAGTGAAATACAACGGCACTCTCATCAAGAAAGTCAAGATGCAGGAAGTGGCAGAGGATGTTGATACGTTCCGTCAAACACCAGTGTTTCCCCTGGTATATGACAAGCGAGGCGGGCCACCTCGCCGTTTTGTTATGCCGCCTCGCCTAAAATTTGCCAAAATTGCCGCCTCTTAGCTATTTCGTACGCCCATTTTTTTTTTATCTTTCGCGATATATTCAGCACCGGCGCGAAATGACACCACAAAGTCACTTATATTCCTCCCAAATCGCAGATTTGTAGCAACATCGTTTAGTTGTCTTAACGATAACGTCGTTAAGATGACTAAACTAAGATACTATGCAAAATATCTACGTAGTTAAGAGTGCATCGTGCAGGGAAGTCGTATATTTTTTTGAGCTCTGTTATTACATTAAGTTTTTGCTATATTTATTTACTCTGATTCTGCTCGATTAAGGTGGTAGGATGGCCTATGATATGCTTGTTTTGATTTAAATCAAATTAATAAATGTTTTGAAGATAAAGTAAAAAAAAATGTCAGACAATGCCACATTAAACAATACTCCAGACCAAAAAGAATTGATTTTTTTATGTTGTTTAGTAATATTTAAATGTGTTTAAAGACAATTAAAAAATATGTCAAAAATCACCCAACAAATTGCATTTTATTTCATTTTGAGAAACTCTCCAAAAGAAAAATTTGTATGGTTGTAAGTACAAATATGTTATTGACATTCACACAGGTTTTTTGTAAACAAATGCATATTAAGTTTGATACAGCTTCATAAACATTTTGTTACAATGTTGAAAGACAGCAAAAATTCGTACTGCAATTTTTTGGCACTACCCCTTCACCAAACATAAAACCATCCCGTGCAATTTTGGGTAAACACAAGTCGAGTTCATAGGCCAAGTTATGGCTTTGTAAGTATTGTAGTTTTTATAAAAAGTTACATTAAGTAATACTTCCGGGTTGTTGCTGATAACATAAGTGTCACCAGATGATTGTTTTTTGCTTAGAAATGTGACTTTTTCACTGGCATGTGGTTTATTTCAACACGATTTGACAGACACTTCTATTACTGAGATTTCCCCCCAAGGTTTTCCCCACTAATGTTATTGTGTTAGGAAGGGCCAAGTGTTGAAGGGGTCAGCCCTGTGTTGGTTTTCCCATAGGCGACCATGTTAATGTTTGGTCTGATTATAAGAAAACGTGACGTATACAATTTCTTAAACTCCTCACCTGCTGTTATCATCATCTCATTGACATGCCGATAAATTAAAAAAAATTGCATACTTCCAGCTCTCGTAAAATGCCTGTATGTGTGACACCCGTTAATATTTACAAATGCTGGCAAGAATTACTCCGCAAACAGGTCATACAGGCAAATTGCTGCCAAATATCCTTCGGCTTATTCAAATCATCTAGAAATCCACAGTTTTACAGTCAACACCTTCGACAATCACACATGAAAATCTCCCTACTCAAATGCACTTACGTCACAGCATATGAATTTTGTAAAAAAATCATTTCTCAAAAATACACTGCATTTTTCTTCATGTGCAACGGACAGGAAGTCTAACTAGAACATGACCCCTGAACTTGTTGTGGTAGACAAAATTGATTGACACCTGCTGGGGTCAGTCACTTGTCATTGCAACTGGCAGCTGAGGTCAGGCATTATACAATAAAGAATAAACAAAACTACCACCAGTATTTGGTGGTTTGACATTTAGGTAATTATATTACAACAGCATAGTGGCATGAGAATAACCAAACTATATGATCTGCATTCATGGTGAATGAATTTATGTTTGAACTGGGCTGACACACACATGATCATCACTATGGAAAAGGGACTTTCCACAGACACACTTGTTACGTCCTCTAACTTGATATTGTATTCATAGATGGACACAGATTGAATTTCCAAATTTAATTCTCATCACTTTCCTTATCCTCCGGTTCCCCCAACCCCCCTAGGTCACTTCCGGTTCAACTGCCGTAAACGTGATGATAAACGCCTACACGACACCCCTCCTTTTCTTAGATTAACGTCTAACTACTAACAAAAACATCTAACTACTGCAACTCTAAATCTAAACGTTCTGTGAGTGTCCAGTGACCGCACGTGCGCATGTTCTTGTTGTAACATAACAGAGTTCATAATGAAATATAACATAGTTCGCATTGAAGGAATGTCTGCGGTGAGATGCAGGGCATCTATTCACATACGAAATCTTCAAACCGTTTCGGGATTCTCCTCTCGCGTTGACATCTCGTAGGCAGGACTTGCTTCATCGGCGTGCTCAGGTTGTCCGTAGATGGCACCACTGCAGCTGACGTCTGTGGAGTAGGCGCTTCCATCACGCTTGCTCGGTCGTCGTGGACGTTCTCGGTCACGGGTTCCAGAAACTTCCGCACGTGGCTGGTGTTGCGGGAGTACCGGGCCCCGTCCTCAGCCTCGATCACAAGACTGTTGCCAGTTTTGCTGACTACGGTGAGTGGATTCGGGCTGAAAGGTGTGCTCAGTTTGTTGGTTTTCTCTTGCTGAACCAGCACCCTGTCACCCGTCTCTACCTCGGAGTAACGAGCACCTCGTCGCTCGTCGGCGTGTATTCTCGATCTGCCCTTCGTCTCGCTGTCACGGTCTCGTAGGTCGTGGTCCACCACAGGATTCGATCCGAGGTCAGGCAGCTTTCCTCGTAGTTTGCGGTTGTATAGTAGCTCAGCCGGGGTTCGACCAGTCGTCGTGTGTGGTAAGTTTCAATACTGCGCTAGGTACTTTCTCAGTTCCCTTTTCCAATCTTTTCCCTCCGCCTGCGCGATTCTGATGCGTTTAAGCAGTGATGCGTTCTGTCTCTCGACTTCGCCATTGGCCTGCGCCCACTTTTCCGTCACTCTCAGGTGTGTGATGTTGGTCTCGGCGCAGTATTCTGCAAACTCGCTCGATCGGAATTGCGGTCCGTTGTCTGATTTGACTGTGACTGGCAGTCCGTGTCGACTAAACGCCTCGTCGAGACTGTCGATCACCTTGTCGGCTGTCGTAGATTTCAACACCGCGACATCGTAGTATCTTGTGAAATAGTCCACCACGACCAGCAGCGAGTGACCGGATGGCAGTGGTCCCATCAAGTCAGTTGCGACGTCTACCCACGGCCCGTCCGGCAATGGGGTCGGGCTGAGCGGTTCCGGCGGGTCGGGCCTCGCCACCAGCTGGCACCCGTAGCATGACCGACAGTGTCTTTCTGCCTCATGGTCCATTGCAGGCCACCACACTTTGCTGCGTAGCATCGTCTTTGTGCCAACGATACCCAGGTGACCTTCATGTGCAAGTGCTAGAGCTGCTGGCCTCAGTTTAACTGGCAACACAATACGAGTACCGCGCAGAACCAACTGACCAACAACACAAAGTTCACTCGCGATGGCCATGTAAGTACGACATTTCTCGAAGTTTCCTGTTTGAATTGCGTCTCTCACGTTTTGCAACTCCTCGTCTTTTCCCGAAGCTTCCTCTACTTCACGCGTCGACATCGCTTTTGGAGCAGCGCTGACAGCAACAAACCGAACGTAGTCATCGGCTTCATTTTCTGTGTCTCTGCGTTCACCCTTGACTAGGCGTGACAGGGGATTTGCAATGTTCTGTGGTCCCGGGATGTGCACGACACGAAAGTCATACGGTTGTAGCCGCAGCATCCACCGTTCTACCCGAGCACACGGCCTGGAACGTGGGCTGTATATTGCCTCCAACGGCTTGTGATCAGTGACAAGGTCGAACCGCATACCATACACGTAGGCATGTAACCGTTCACACGCCCAGACCAGTGCCAGCGCTTCCTTTTTAGTTTGCGAATATCTCTGCTCACATGCGGTCAGTCCCCTGCTCGCATAACACACCGGTACCAGACTGTCGCCCTGTTTTTGAACTAGAACTGCACCCAGACCGACAGGACCTGCGTCAGCGATGACCTGCGTAGGCGCGTTTTTGTCGAAGTATGCCAGTGTGATCGCCTCTGCGATGCTGTCCTTCAGTAGCTTGAAGGCTCGCTTTTGTTCGTCTCCAAACACAAACGGTTCATGCTTTTTTGTGAGCCTCCTGAGTGGTTCGGATATCGACGAGAACTGCGGGATGAACCTGCTGCTGTAGCATACCAGTCCCAGGAAACTGCGTATCTCTGATGCATTTTCTGGTTCCCGCGCTTCCACCACCGCTTTGACTCGATCCTCCGTTGGCCCGATTCCGTTCTGTGACAGGAGTATTCCCATGAAGACGATGTGCTCGAGATTGAACTGACATTTTGCTCCATTGACTGTTAGTCCACACCTTCTGAGCCTCTGCATGACAGCGTGTAGTCTTTCATTGTGCGTTTCTTCATCTGGCCCATGAATGACGATATCATCACTGATGTTCTCAACACCCTCAATCCCGGCAAGGGCGGCAGCTATCTCATGCTGATATTGCTCGCTAGCAGACGATACTCCGAACAATAGCCGTTTGTACCTGTAGAGCCCTGAGTGAGTAGCGAACGTAGTGATGTCTCTGCTTTCCTCCGTCAATTCCAGTTGGTGATATCCCCATTTCAAATCTATCTTGCTGAAGACTGTTGAGCCATTCATATTTTGCAATAGCTCGTCGACCGTTGGAATGGGGTACCTCCCTCGAATGATCGCCTCGTTGGCGCGTCTCATGTCGATACACAAGCGAATGTCACTGCTGTTTGATTTTGGCACAATTACCACAGGATTCACCCATGGTGTGGGGCCGTCGACTTCCTCGATGATATCGTGTGCAATCAATTCGCTGATCTTGTCGTCGACTTTGCTGCGCAGGTTGAAAGGAATGCGCCTCAGAGGCTGCGCAACGGGTTTAACCTCTGGATCGATGTGAAGCGTGATTTTCCTACTGTTCAATTTCCCAATTCCATCGAACACTTCCGGGTAGTCCAGCTTCAAGATGCCTGCGATATCTGAGACAGCTGCGACATCAACGCCGATCTTCAGCACTCCCAGTTGAGTAGCGGTCTTCTTTCCGAGCAGCGGTACGCCGTCCTTTTACGACCAGAAACTCCGCCTCCTCGCTCTGTGTGCCGGCCCTGACAGTGCAAACGAAACTGCCTTTCACTTGTAGTGGCGTATTAGATGCGTAAGCGTACAGCTTTTTCCCACTCGCAGCTACTCGCGATTCACATTTCACTTTTTTTAGTTTCAACTTCTCCCACGTCGCCTCGTCTACGATATTGCTCGTCGCACCGGAGTCGACAAGCATCTTCAACGTCACGTTCCCGACATCCACCTGTAGCATGCTGGAGTTGTCCTCAGTTCCATCCAGGCAGAACGCGTAGTCGGGGTCATTGCGGATGGCGTCATCATTCACGAGGTTGACGCTCCTCTTCTGAGAACGACACACATTTTCAAAATGGTTCTTTCCCCCGCAGTTGCGACACGATTTCCCTTTGGCTGGACATTGAGGATCACGCGCGAAATGTCCCTTTTTACCACATCTGTAGCATCCCCCCTTGCCGGTTGCCTTTCTCCTGATGTGCTGTCGCGCGCCACTCTGTTAATCTGTTCACTCTGACTTTCGTCGTTCTTCAGTGTCATGGCTGCCATTTGTGACTCAACGCTTTCACACTGTTGGGCTATTTGCAGTGTCCTCGCAAGCGTTAGTCCCTGCCCTTCTTCGAGTAGTTTGCGTTTCACGTATAGCGATTCACACTTGTTGAGAACCGCGTCCCGCATCTGATTTTCTACATCATTTCCGTACTCACAGTTCTTTGCTGCTGAGCGCAAACGGGTCGCAAATTGATGCACCGTTTCATCCGGTCTCTGCGCAATCTGGTGGAAGGTTTGACGCGCAAACGCCGAATTTACTTGCGGGACGAAGTATGAGTTTAGGGCTACAATGGCTGCCGCATAGTCACAACGTTCACCTGTGTTTTCCAACGTGGCGAATATGTCCTGCACATCGGCGCCCGCCTGGTGTAGTAACAGGGCACGTCTGCGCTGCTGCGTTTGCCGATCGCGCCGACGTTCATCCGCGCTTGCATCATCCAGTAGATCGTTGCAAATCAACCCTTTACTGTCCGCGAATAATTCAAAGCTGTTTAGCCAACGCTGCCAACGCGGGCCGATCGTTGCCGGTTCGCGAAATGGGTTGAATGTCGGAATAACGTTTTTGTCTTCCATCGTGATTTCGCACTATGATATGCGATATGTTCTTCAACTCGTCGCCAGTGTTACGTCCTCTAACTTGATATTGTATTCATAGATGGACACAGATTGAACTTCCAAATTTAATTCTCATCACTTTCCTTATCCTCCGGTTCCCCCAACCCCCCAGGTCACTTCCGGTTCAACTGCCGTAAACGTGATGATAAACGCCTACACGACAACACTAAAAATACTAGTTTTTGAAGGACTGATTGGTGACATATGGCGATAGTGCCTTGGTTTTTTTAATAGTACACATATTCATACTGACACCTACTAATGTTCTATGAAGAAAAAAATATAGAAATCAACTGACATGATACCCGGTGCAGCTACCTTAAGTGTGGCTTTATTAACATCTTGTTCATTGGTTCAAATCAAATCATTGTAGTAAATATCTGTATTTAATCAACAATACAATATTTTCAGTTTTCGCCTAAGATTTCTTTTTAAAATCGTCCAGGCCTTGACATTAAGGTGTTGTATTCACTGGCCCAGGGGGCCAGTACATTTGAAAATTTACTGGCCCACCCAGAAAAGTTACTGGTCCGGATTATGTAAAAAAATATGGTGATACCGAGTTTCCTGTCGGTCGCTTCACAAGAAGTCCACAAAGTTTGCTTGGTGCGATGTCATGCTGACTTTTCCGAAGTTCTTATTTGCGCACATTGTTTACTAAATTAAGATAGCAACTATAAGAAGTGATAACAAAAAGTTACATAAAGATTTTTAATCGTGGTATCACGGCCGGTATTGCCAGGATCAGGCACATTATAATTATCATGATAAATATGCATCTGAACGCGATACCATGTGTATCACGTTATCATTATGACTGGCGATAACTGATGCAAACAATGAGTGGCTGTCGGTGTGCAACAATGTGAACGCTGTCCCGAGTCACTGCTCTCGTTCCGCCCAAGGCACAGCTGTATTTTATAAGATCCACCAGTGCAGCCATGGTCTTTAGCAATGCTGTCAAATGTTTGACAGTATAACAAATGTCCTTGATGCCTTTCCATTATGGAATATCATATGCACTAGCGTTTTATCATGCAGACAACAATTGAAATTGCCTGCCATCCGTAGCCAACGTGTAACAAGACCGATTATTAGGTGAATAATTAATAACCCCCCCCGCTATTCGCCAATCACACGGGTGGTTACAAATGAGTTTGGCAGTTCATACATATCATCGTATATGCATGGCTGAGTTTTTAGCTGCTGTTATTTAATTAGTTTTAACAAAAACAAACATTGATTTAAATATCAAAAATACAAAAAATAGGCTTTAGGGTTGTCCTATTTTTCTAGGTATGGTCGGGTTACCGGTAACCCGATGGTGGTCAATTGGATTGAAACCAGTGGCCTGGCGGGACAGTAAAATATGAAAACTGGTGGCCCGACAGCCTCAAAAAGGCGCAGGGCCAGCAGGCCAGTGTTAATGTTGAGGCCTGTCATCATCAGCGCGTGTTTTGTTTACATCCGGATAACGGTATATTCAAAAGTTGTAACACTTCATTATTAATTATGTCATCTTGTCAATAACTTTAAATAATATAATGTTGTAAGTCATATACAGAAATTAACATGTCTGTTTTTTGTATTATAAATTCTTATTAGTTTTGCTTTGTTGCCTGGTAAACATTCTGAAATACGATTTATCAATTTTATGTCATTATGTTATGACAGTGTCAGTTGGTGTAATAAATATGTTGAATCTAATTCGTCCCCAACACAATTTGTAACAATGTAATCTACATCTTCATGTTTTTTTGGGGTATTAGTTATGGCTCATAATAGGTTAATCATTGTCTCGGTTCTGCTAAGACTAAGCACTGATATCATATCCACACAAAAAGGTAGAATTAGTGAATCAGTTTTCAATTTCATTACCCATGGTTATGTCTATCAAAAATTTAGTGCAGCAACATAAATATGTCGGACTTTGTACAAATGATGGTTATTTAAGAAATATGCATAAATTGTATACATTACATATTGTTAAGACTACATTATTAACAATGTTATTATTATTATTGAGTGGTGATATTGAAGTTAACCCAGGTCCACGCTTGGGCTTGTGTTTATCCTTGTGGAACATGTGATTTGAATGTAGACTGGTCTGATGTTGCATATGTTGTGATAACTGCCAGGTTTGGTTTCATAAATCATGTGCCAGTATGTCATCGGTCGAGTTTAACCAGATTGAAAATAATACATGGCATTGTTGTCGTTGTAATTCTATCAATTGTTCTTCATTCCTTTATCAGGCATATATAAGATTAATGTTTCAAACAGTTATGATTTATTATCAGGTATACCTGGTGATAATTCAGTTTTCAGCACTCAGTGGAGTCTCTGACCAGATCTGTTTACTTTAACTATATTGCTCATAGTAGTCCACGCCTGTATACATCTACAGTACATAATAACCAAGTTAAAGATATCACATCTTTATCTGCAAACTGTTTATGTGAGGAAAGTAGTGGTTCAGGTAAATCTTCAGATAATTTAAGAATAACAATTGCAAACGTTAATAGTACTAGAGGTAGAAAGGCAGAGTTGGCACATTTTTTGTAATACCATGCAACCAGATTCACATTAGTCAGTGAGTCTAAATTAGATAAATCAATAAAACATTCTGAGTTTTTGCCTCCTAATTATGTAGGTCATTTGAGAAATGAACGTACGCTTAATGATGGTGGTGTCATGATACTTCATAAGAACGATTTGGTTATAGATGAAATTGAGTTAGATAAACCAGATTTACCTCATCACAATGAAATTGTGTGGGCACGTTTATCTATTCATAATGAAAGTCCAGTTTATATAGCTTCGTACTATAGGCCGACCTCTGATTAGTCATTCGAATCTAATACAAGTCTTCAGTCACGTCTAAGGCATATATCTCATATTACTTGGAACAACACTCATGCACATATAATTGTAGGTGGTGATTGTAATGCAGGTGATATTGATTGGAATTCATGTATGGTGTCCTTACATTCAGACCAGAAAGGATTAGGTGATGCTATTCTACCAACACTGGAGGAGCACAACTTAAATCAGTTACAAAGAATTCCTACAAGACATGATGCTATTCTTGATCTTTATTGTATGAATAAACCAGGTCTATTTAAATCTATAAATACTGTACCAGGTTTTTCAGATCATGATTTTATAGTAGTGGATATTATGACTAAAGCAATGTCAACAAAGGCACCACCTAGGAAGTTGTATAAATGGTCTAAAGCAGATTGGGGTTAAATGAAAAGAGATACTCAATTATTCACAGATCATTTACTGCATGTTTCACGTAGCTCAGAAGAACAAAGTGTAAGTCTCTTTATTTATTATTATATTATATACATAATATGATGGACAAATATGTACCAACATACTGGTCTAAAACCAAAGTTGATTTACCTTGGTTATCAAACAGTTTGAAAAGGAACTGTAGGAAAAAACAGCGTTTCTATAATCTGGCAAAACATTCTAAAAACCCAACACACTGGTTAAAATACAAAGAATAGGCTAAGCAAAATAGAAAACAGATACGTCAAGCTCACTGGCAGCACCTGAATGGTATTTTTAAGACTGCTCATGATAACGGTAACCTAAAACCATTTTGGTGTTATATCAAGTCTCAACAGCAAGATTCAGTTGGTACATCCCCTCTAAGAACTGGTGGTCAACTTTATTCTGATTCTAGCAGTAAAGCCTCCATTTTATCTAGGCAATTCAAACCGGTATTCACAAAAGACACCGATTGTCCTAATAGAAATATGAAACTTGATGGTCCTCATTTTCCAGATATTGATAATCTCATATTTAATTTAAAGTTCCTTTTTTAACATTTTTGTTCAGAAAATCGTTGCATTCTGGGGAAGTACCAGCTGAATGGTGTAAGCAATGGATCACACCAATATTTAAGAAAGGTGTAAAATGTGATCCAAGCAATTACAGACCTGTATCACTAACATGTACTGTTTCAAAAATAATGGAACATGATTCGTTCCGATATTCGTCAGCATCTAGATGACCACAACATTCTATCTCCCTTTCAGCATGGTTTTAGAAAGAAACATTCTTGTGAAACTCAACTGTTACTAACAACAAATGACATTGCAAAATTACATGATCAGAATCTACAAGTGGATATTGCTATTCTAAATTTTTCTAAAGCTTTTGATGTTGTACCACACAACAGACTGTTAAATAAATTGAATTATTTTGGTATAAATGGAAATGTTCAAAATTGGATAAAGTCATTCTTAATGGGTCGAACTCAACGTGTATTGGTAAATGGTGAATTTTCTGATGATGAAGAAGTAGCATCGGGTGTTCCTCAGGGTACAGTAATGGGACCACTATTGTTTTTATTATACTGTAATCATCTTCCAGGTGTTATTTCTCCAGGTACAAGAGTGAGACTCTTTGCTGATGATTGTTTGATTTATAGACCAGTTCAGTCTTTACAAGATCAACTAATATTGCAACAAAATTTATAAAGCCTAGTTAAGTGGAGTGTTGATTAGGGAATGACATTTAATATTTCTAAATGCAATATAATGAGCACAACTTCTGGTCTTCATTTACATCGTTTTTATCACATGGGCGGGCAAATTTTGAAAGAAGTCAATGATGCAAAATATTTGGGGGTTATTTTATAAAATGATTTAACTTGGTCTAAGCACATTGCTGAAGTGGTTAAGAAAGGTAATCAAAAACTTGGATTTTTACGTAGAAATATTAGGGGCTGTTCACAAAAATGTAAAACAATTGCATACATTTCATTAGTAAGAGCTGGAATGGAATATGCTGCAACAATCTGGGATCCATTCCTAATGAACGAAATTAACAGCCTTGAAGTAATTCAAAGACGTGCAGCAAGATGGACACAATCTAAATATTCATATGAAATAAGTGTGACAGAATTGCTAAAAGATTTAAATTGAGATTCAACAGTTGAACGCGGGTTAAAACTCAACTGAGATTCAACAGTTGAACACGGGTTGAAACTCAACTGAGATTCAACAGTTGAACGCGGGTTGAAACTCAACTGACATTCAACAGTTGAACACGGGTTGAAACTCAACTGAGATTCAACAGTTGAACGCGGGTTGAAACTCAACTGAGATTCAACAGTTGAACGCGGGTTGAAACTCAACTGACATTCAACAGTTGAACGCGGGTTGAAACTCAACTGAGATTCAACAGTTGAACGCGGGTTGAAACTCAACTGAGATTCAACAGTTGAACGTGGGTTGAAACTCAACTAAGATTCAACAGCTGAATGCTGGTTGAAACTCAACTGAGATTCAACAGTTGAATGCGTGTTGAAACTCAACTAAGAATCAACAGTTGAACGCTTGTTGAAAGTCAACTGAGATTCAACAGTTGAACGTGGGTTGAAACTCAACTGAGATTCAACAGTTGAATGCGGGTTGAAACTCAACTGAGATTCAACAGTTGTACACGGGTTGAAACTCAACTGAGATTCAACAGTTGAACACGGGTTGAAACTCAACTGAGATTCAACAGTTGAACGCGGGTTGAAACTCAACTGAGATTCAACAGTTGAACGCTGGTTGAACCTCAACTGAGATTCAACAGTTGAACGCGTGTTGAAACTCAACTGAGAATAGTCTGAGATTCAACAGTTGAACGCGGGTTGAAACTCAACTAAGATTCAACAGTTGTACGCTGGTTGAAACTCAACTGAGATTCAACAGTTGAACGTGGGTTGAAACTCAACTGAGATTCAACAGTTGAACGTGGGTTGAAACTCAACAGAGATTCAACAGTTGAACACGGGTTGAAACTCAACTGAGATTCAACAGTTGAACACGGGTTAAAACTCAACTGAGATTCAACAGTTGAATGCGGGTTGAAACTCAACTGAGATTCAAAAGTTGAACACGGGTTGAAAATCAACTGAGATTCAACAGTTAAACACGGGTTGAAACTAAACTGAGATTCAACAGTTGAATGCGTATTGAAACTCAACTGAGATTCAACAGTTGAACATGGGTTGAAACTCAACTGAGATTCAACAGTTGAATGCGGGTTGAAACTCAACTGAGATTCAACAGTTGAACATGGGTTGAAACTCAACTGAGATTCAACAGTTGAACACGGGTTGAAACTAAACTGAGATTCAACAGTTGAATGCGGATTGAAACTCAACTGAGATTCAACAGTTGAACGCGGGTTGAAACTCAACTGAGATTCAACAGTTGAACGCGGGTTGAAACTTAACTGAGATTCAACAGTTGAACGCGGGTTGAAGCTCTACCCAAGTTCAACACCAGTTGAAATTCAACTGATTTGTATGCGAAATTATCAACTGTATATTTGCATATACACATAGTTTAAACTTAACTGAGATTCAACAGTTGAACGCAAGTTGTAGCTCAACCCAAGTTCAACACCAGTTGAAACTCCACTCATTTGCATGTAAAATTATCAACTGACTATTTGCATAATATATTATATAGTTGAAGCTGAACCGAGATTCAACAGTTGAACGCGAGCTCATTTGCATGTGAAATTTGTAACTGCTCGATAATTGAAACTCAATTGAGTTTCAGTTGAATTTGGGTTGAACTTCATTGGTTGAAAGTTCTATCTTTTTTTGTTTGGGTAGTAAGCATTTTAGTAGAATTGTGTTTTTTATTACACCTAATTAATTTATTTGGCTAAGAATGGAACATCACATGATTTGAGCTTGTTACTGATTTATTAAACAATACAACTGATCTGTCTGATGTCACATGTTTTATTAAAAAACTGTCTGTCCTATTTAACTTTCTTCTATCACTTGATGCCCCACACGTCATGAGGGAGTCCATTAGCCAAAAAGAAGACTGTTTCATCCTCTTAAATATTACAAAAATAATCGAAACGATACTTAGTTGTTTAAGACATTTCTTGCTATAAACAGTACTTTTTATTTAGAGTAGGGCTGCATTTTCACCCAAGTGATGACAACTGGAAACTAGTGCATTTAGCTGTCACCGATCAACCCTCAGAGAGGCCAAAGAACACTTATTAGATTCCACTTAAGACCATTACTTTCTATTTGAGAAATATTAAATAAAAATTCCATTCTCCGATACCGAGCGTATACTTTTTCTAAACATCACCAGAAAGACAAGACACGATAGTATCTACACAAACATTGCTCCGTTGAAAAGGTAATTGTTTGATTTATATTTCAACTTATAGTGATATTATGCACACAGTGTCCCTTAGAATGACAAGTAGTTATATGTTCTCTTCTAAACGGCAGATAGAAAAGGTACCCTAATTTTTAAATCGCATGAAAACAAAAGAAATTTTTATAAAAGTTGCCATTGCTATCGATTTTTAACCATAAACCTGTTACGTGCTCAAAAAAATACAATCGAAATATCAGAAATTTAAAATACCATAATAAGTATGTTAAATACATGATGTGCATGTATACGCTCGGTATCGAGCAACACAGACTCGCAAGTTCAAAGTGATCCGAAAAAGTCAGTTTTAGTAATTTAGCTTCCCAAATTTATTTCACGATTAGCCTGACATGTTGTTTATTAGTGACTAAAAGGATAACATTATGTATTGAATTCTAAATTTACCCCAAAAAAACAGTCGACGTTTCGTGATAACTGACCATATATACATTGACACACTTGGACACATAGGGTATGATAGGTATAAATCTCGTCGTTTCTTTCATTTTGTTTATTAATTCATTAACTTAAAATCCATCCATATCATTTGAATTAGCAGCGCCAGATCATCTCAAAAGTAACCTGTGTTTCACTAACTGGAAGATGTGTACAAGTCCAGCAATAAAATATACCCCCTGCAGGGTGAAACATGCCTGTGTGTCTTTAAAACATGTTTTTTTACATTTGCATGTTTTGTTTACACTATGAAGAAAAAACCTGTAATGTGTAAGAGTAGATCAGGGGCAATTTCATTAGTTTTTTCAAAACGTTTTGAGTGGACTTCGACCTTTCTGCAAACCATTCAAGTATTAATTATAATATTATAGTATATATTATAATAAAAAGGTGGGGTATAATTATTTTTCCTTGAAATGTCAAAACTAGAATATTAAAAATTATCAATGTACTTACCCTACAACTGGGCATCACTAGAAGAAACTTGACTTGTGGAGTGTCGGGTGCAACGGCCTTCAGTTTATATCACCTTCACATGGACATAACTGTTCAGTTTAGCCACTCGTTTATATCCAATATTGAGCATGTTTATATCCAATGTTGAGCCTGTTTATATCCAATGTTGCGCCTGTCAATATCCAATGTTGCACCTGTCAATATCCAATGTTGCGCCTGTCAATATCCAATTTTGCGCCTGTTTATATCCAATGTTGCGCCTGTTTATATCCAATGTTCAGCTTGTTTATATCCAATCACACTGGCCTCTTGCTTGTTGGTGTCTCTGGAAAATAAACACAATACAATAAATACAAGATAGGAATATAAGTTCTGTACACTATTCACTTGCTAACCCAGTTCTGCTTTGGAAACCCAAGGGGCCTCGGAGACATGACATGGCCTTGTGAGACACCATTCAGAGGGACACTTGTCTCAGTGAGACCAATGCCTTACAGGGCCATGGCCTTGTCTGGCTGCCACAATGTCAGACAGAACACAGTGGAAACAATCATTATAAATGTCTCTATGTTAAGTGGATGACATAAAAAGTATTCACTTGGTTTGTCTTGTTTGCTCTGTGGGACCACAGGCCATCAACCACATGTGGTCCCCTGATGTTGTCTCTTTCTCATCATTTCCTCAAGTTTTCTCCCAGCGTAACCTATCTTCTTCCTTTCTTGTTCCCTGTTTATGATCCTTCCTCTTCTACCCCTCCCTTGGAGGTTCCTTGTGGGTGATTGTCAGGTGATGTTTCTTGATGGTATGTGCCCTAAGGAGCCCTTTTCTGTCTTTATTTCAGTTTCTACAGGTTGTTTGGTCATTTACCATGGCATGGTGTCAGAGACCTAGTCTCAACATTTGAGATGTATGATTCTGTGCAGACAAGTGCCAGCACTCTAAGAAGCTAGAGAAGGCGAAGAAGAATACTGACCAGTGCAATGCTAGACCTAGTCCAACTATGACAGTATAATGCTAAGTACTTAAATTATAGCTTGTGGGCAATGTGAGCGTGCCGAGTTAGTTTAAAATGTTATAAGCACCCAGACTGGGACTGTTTAAAATAAAATTATGTCAAGCTATAACATAATCATTAGCTTATATGCCGAATGCTGGGTACTTACATTTTTGGCCTGGTCATCTATGCCCCTATATTAAGCAACTTGACTACACGTGGCACAGCTATGCATTGAATTTGTGTAGACCGATTTGCTTTCCCTTCTACTAACATGGGAGACAGGGACCCAGTTTAGTGGCCATGGTTTACTAGTATGCAAGCTACCTGCTTGTTTTTTCATATACATTTGTTGTAATAATGCCAATAAGTATACCTGCGATGAAAACAGATTTTTAGGCAGTGTTTATGAATCCCGCTGATAGGCCCTGTCTATCTCATTGATTTGCGGGATTATTATAATGAGATATTCCAACTTGAAATGTTGGAGACGAAGAGTAATGAAGAAAATTCAACTATAATTATCACGGTAATCCATTGACAAAAAGTTGTAATTAATTTGACATTTAAACTGCCTTACATTTCAGTTCGTGCACTCAACCAATTGTGGTCGTTTTAACGTATTTGGATAGTCAACTGATGTTTATTGCATATGCCATAGATATGTAGAATCCCCCACATCGACACTACATGTCTTACTGCACGTTTTTTCTCCGTGGAGCTTCAATTACTTCCGGTTAGACGTGGATAAACGTAAACAATACCACATCCGCATATTAAATAATTTGTGAGTCGTGTCAAATGAAGAATAATGGTCAACTATTTCAGTCATCATGCAATGTGAATAACAAGGAACAAAATGGGCACACGATGAGTAGAAACTTGGGATATTGGCTATAGAACAGTCTAATCAGCCGGCCTGTCACGATGCGGCTGAATTTCAAAGTCGACTAACAATTAAGTTGAAGACCATGACAGTGAAATACAAACTGACACTCTTCAAAGACTACGCTATGGATGAATTCTTCAGAATGCTATTTTACTATATGTTGTGCTGCGAATGCCTGCGATCACCTTGGACGGTAACAGATAATTAATCCAAACCAGCACAAAACAATGTCTAATGAAACGTCTGTCAATTGTATACTTGGACTGCTAAGCCAAGGTAAGCGCCTAGTCCTAGACCTAGGCAAGGGTAGGCAATATGTCAACAATAATTACCCATTTTTGTTCCTGTTAATAATCTGCGGAACTTTTTGAGATCTCATTTAAACTCCTATTTACATAAAACTTATTTGGACACAGCAGTGGCTATATAATATATACAGGTAGTCTAATGCACGTGTTCACTAGAGTAAAACTGTGTGTAACTGTATGTAAAGAATGATAAGATCAATATGCCTATGTAACAATACAATAAACTACCACTAACATTATAATAATAACATTTTAATACAGTAAAACCTGTCTTAGCGGCCACCTGTCCATATCGGTCACTTTTGAAAGTCCCGAATGACTTCCTATTAGTTTACACTGCCCACTGTCCATAATGGTAACCTGTCTATTGCGTATAACGGTCAGTTAATTTGGACCGAACCATTCATAGTCAACCTGTCACTTACGGGCAGGTCAAAGGGAATCCATAATTTCTCTGAATAAAATGTCATCGCGTCGGTGTCATCGCGTGTACGCGGGCGTATCAAATTAGAATCGAGCCATGGCTGGAGTCATCAGCTTGTTGCAGTCACTAGGTGGCTCCTTTACTCCAGGAAAGGGGAGCAGAATCAGCTTTGATGTCCAAAATGAGCTCTGAGAAGCCATGGAAGCGGGCTGTTGTAGTATTTACCTAGGCAGCTTGACATCGTTGGAGAGCCGGTGTCGCGCTTACATTTATCCGGGCGATGTTTATGTGCATATGTAAGGCATAATATTTGGCACCAGTAGATCACGCAGTGATAATATCCAGTAGTTAATTATGTTTTGTTTGTTGTCGTAATACGAGCGTTAATTATAGTTAGAGTACATAATTATAATTTACTGTTTCAGATTTGTGACCAAGTATAAAAGTAAGTCACATGACGTGTGCGGGGAGAGGAAACTGTTTTACGACAGAAATTGCTTATGTCTGTGGGAAGCAAAACATTTTTTATTGATGAATACATATATACATATATGTAAATATATATATACATATAAACATACATAACGCCCGGATAAAGGAAAACGCGACAGTCGTAGCTGGTGCTAAATGCATTTCCCTAGATACGTGCACGCGCAGAAACGTCACCCGGATATTATTTAACGCCCGGATAAATGTAAGCGCGACAACGGCCTAGGTAAATATTACAATAGCCTGTTACCCACCACTTTGGGTAGCTAAAATTGTATCAGGGCATTTTTTATTGAATTGTCACTGGGGAGGCAATGTCTTAAAAAGGCACTTCTAATGGGTAAAAGGGGCAGTTTACGCATACATTAATGATTATGTCAATAACCCTTAGGCATGTATGAAAGCTTACTATAATGTATTATTATCTTTATATTCACATAAATGTGGGGCCTACTGTGACGAGTGACAACTGCATCTTGGCATGAAAATAAATGTTACACATATATATATATATCCTAGAAGCATGTTTTAGTACAACCAATACATGCAGTAATCATAGAAACATGAGGCGTATCGTGCAAGTCAGAATGTTTGACAGTTGTCTCAATTTGACTAGATGAATCCCGTTTCATGGGTGAATTTCCTAACGAATTCGCGCTGTCTGTAGATGTCCCAGTATGGAGCCCAGCATCTTCTTGTCTTCTCCAAGAATTTG
The DNA here is from genome assembly GCA_020002185.1 of Paraescarpia echinospica. Taxonomy (NCBI): domain Eukaryota; kingdom Metazoa; phylum Annelida; class Polychaeta; order Sabellida; family Siboglinidae; genus Paraescarpia; species Paraescarpia echinospica. The sequence goes on along the minus strand of JAHLWY010001279.1, from coordinate 1,485 downwards.
ACGACAGCGGGTCGAGGGTCATAGTAGGCGGTGCCCACACTATTCAGTGCCACCATGAGTCATGCGTTTCTCATGTCCTCATTCAAACTGGTGCGGTGATTGTGGACCACGAGGTTGTGGTGGCTCACGATCTTTTCGGTCTGCATATAATATGGACTGATACAAGCCAGAGATGCCAACACCTTCTGAACTGAACCTGTTGTGACTGACAGAAGTTGGCGCAGTCTGACAATCAACTTACAAACAACCGAGATCACAGCCATCAGGCAGGACTGGCACATTTATCATGTTTTCCCACTGCTCGGCTGCAAAGTCAGATGTCTCATCTGGGAAAAGGCGCCTGACGACGCACACACCATGCTCAACGAATGGTCTCGGACGGCGTGCCATCACTAACTCCTTCATGTCTTTGATGACGTCCTCCTGCTCCGGGTGCATGCGTTCAGACAGGTATTCGTGCAATGCTTGCAAGACTTCCAACTTGATTACTCGTCTGTTGCGGCGGTTTATACAAATGAACTGATGATTACACTTTTGTTGTGTTAAGTCCCCTTTTGTGGTATCGGTTGGACAACTCACTTTCTCCTCCCTTCTTCCCGGGAATGGTCCATCCCTCATTAGGTTCAACTTCTTGATTGCCGCATCAGTCACAGTGAGAAGATCGCTGATGAACAAATTACTCCTTTGCAACTTCTTCTGGAGTGTTTCAAATATCTCCAGGATGTCGCCCATCAGTGCGGTGATCAACGTTTGTTGGTGGTTCCAGATTCTCAGGAACCCTTTGGCTCCAGCCTTCTCCTTTCTGTCGCTGGTACTTTCTGGCGCCTGCATCTGTTCCTACACCATAATGCAGGCTGGTAGGTTGTTCAGCACAACATCCACCAGCTACAGCTCGTGCAGGGCAAACCTGACATCGTGGTGCCGGGGGAACTGTTTGACATTCCCGACTTGCGCTGACAACATCTTCCCAATAGATTGGACTTCCAGATTCCCAACTCAGGTACGGTGCTGACGACCGACTCAATGGCTAAGTCAGATCGGTGTGCAGCACACCAGAATGTTGCCAAACCTCTCTGCATTTGGTCAGCAAGCAGACGCCATAGTCCACCTTGTCTGCCGGTGTTTGCCGCCTCGATGTCAGTGGTGACACCAACCTGCTTCATGCCTCTACCTCCTGTCAGATCTAGAGCTTTGTTCACCACTTCAAGTAGTCCAGGGGGACCGTTCTTCTCTGGGGAATGCATGACAACTGCTACTTACCCCAGTGCAAATTAAATCAAACACACTAAAACGAATAAAAAGTAAGCCCTACAAGGGGCTGGTTTGGGAGAATGGGGGCACACTGGGGGGGGGGAGTTGAGAAGTCAAGTGACTGAAGTGAGCAATATCTTAGCTAATCCCACGTCATACATCATAACATACTGAGTTGACCACAAAGAGAGGTTTGACTGCGCACGACTTCAAATCCAGGGTATTCTACAGAAA
>JAHLWY010001278.1:0-23573 GCA_020002185.1 Paraescarpia echinospica | reverse complement strand
TGTGTCCACCATAACATGTGTTTCCACCATAACATATGTTAAATTATTTTGGTATTGCAAAAGTATTCATATGTTGATTTAGAAACCAATTAGAGATTTAAAAAACAAAAACAATTATTTTCGGAAAAAAATTATTTTTTTGAAAATTGCGATTTTTAAAATTAGATATACCTTTTAACAAAAATATTGTTGTGGGTTAAATTTCATTGCATTGTAACCTAGTGTCATCTGAGTATATTTAATTAACTTCTTTGAAAAAACGTCTATATGTTGGGGTAACATATAGACGTTTTTTGACCAAATGAGTGATAAGTCGGACAAATTGTAACATTGTTTTCTTACATTCTTGTAAAGGTTGGGTAGGGTGCTTTACAGTTAAACAAATTATGAATGCTACAAACATTGACGAAGTTATGTAGCACTGAACATGGTAGGGGTCAAAAAATGAAAATGGAGAAAACGGCTGTTGACGTTTTACATTATATATGGAAATGGATTGCATGGAAATATTACATGCATGACATTCAAATTTGGCACACAGTATGTACGTTATGTTGCAATGACACACTGGAAGTACAAATGTGCTGCTACACAAACTTATCAAGTTTTGCCAGATTATGTCTTTATGTGTAAACAAAATGATAACACAACATGACTGTGAAGGTTTTGCATATGCACATGGAAATATTGAGTGTGTGGCATTCAAAGTTGGCTTATACTAGTTATAGTATGCATGTTATTAACGTATAATGCCATCATACACTAGAAATTTGGTGCTTAGCTAATTATATCTCTCAGGGTACAAAAGGTGTATTACATCAGAATGTCTCACCCCAGTGCCTACAATGCCTGAAGCCCACTTAGCACTCACTCTCCCACACTGGGCAATACCAAGATTGACCAACAATAAATTGTGGCCAAGAGTGACCACTCCAGCCAGTGGCTCACTGACCACACACTGACCTAAATTCAGTGCTAGGCTAGCCACCCCAGTGTTCAGAGATAGGGAAATATCCTGTTATAAATAGAGATCAGTGGCTGTTATAAATAGAGATCTGTGCAGGAGGCTTACAGCAGTAGGGAAATAGTAGGACAACTTTGCATTTGGGGGGCCCTGAGGTGCTCTTAGAATGATTCAATCAAATACAGATTTCTTGTGTATAGTGGCAGTACTCTAAGATATGTCTATGCAAAATTTATAGAAAAAGTTGGTGAACGATTTCTGGGATATGGCAGCTAACGGTGGATGGAGAGTGATGGCATAAGTCTGTTGGACTTTCAGCTTCTAAAAATTGCAAAAATAATGTGGTTATTTGAATTTTGAAAATGGTATTATAATAAATTACATAACAAAATACATACCTGTATGCAAAATTGTCATTATTTCCCATAAAAAGTTATAAAATCATAATTGTTAACTTGTTTCATAACAAGGAGATGTAGACGCAGTACATGGGTCAAGATTTATGTATCCTAGTGCAATTATAGCAAGTCACCTCTCAGGCTCACTTTCTGTGGAATCGCCCTGTCTTTCTTGTAATATGGCCTCCACGCTTGTGTACAATATTCTAAATGAGGCCTAACTATTATTTTATACAGCGGTATTATTAGTTCTTTTTCCTCATTTACCCACTTAGTGATGTCTTAAAAAAAAACATAACATATTTGTTAAGCATGACCTCGCTTTTAAAATCCCATGTTGAGATGGGTTTATCAAGTTATGTTTAACAAGAAAATCCACCATGTGTTCTATAATTAGTCTTTCTAATAATTTCCAAATCACCGATGTTAAACTCACTGGTCTATAGATATCTGACTTGTTTCTCGAACCTTTTTTAAATAACGGTATAATGTTTGCCTCTTTCCATTCTAAAGGATCCACTCCCTCTTCTAATGACAAGTTGAAAACTGTAGCAAGCGGTATGCTGATTTGTTGTACAATTTCCAATATTAGTTTGGGTTGAATCCCATCCACTCCAGGTGATTTATTATCCTTCATAGCCCTTATTTTCTTAGCCACATTAAAATGGCAATTGTAGTTTTTTAAAATACAGGGATTTCCGTAATGCTACAGTCGACATCATCGTCGTCTAAAATATTGCACGTCTTAAGACCATTCCTGATGTCTAACATTTCCGATAATACGTTCACGTTCTATATTGTTACGTTGGACAAACCAGCATGCCACACACTGCTAATATCACACATAGACGCTTCATACACATTACATCACATTCACTTAAGTAGTTTTGAGCTACAATTTGACCATGGATTTGCAATGGACAACTTAGCAACACTGCTTATCATCGGTGAATTACGGTTCATAGCTTTATGAATGAATTTGGAGAACCTTTGCTTTAAGATTATCAATAATGGCAAACTATCTGATACCAATGCTATAACATCACGGTGTGTTTAAGTGGTGCTAGTCCCCACATATGTGTGTCCACCATAACATATGTGTTTCCACCATAACATATGTGTGTCAATCGTAACATATGTGTCTCCACCATAACATATGTGTCTCCACCATAACATATGTGTCTCCATCATAACATATGTGTCTCCATCATAACATATGTGTCTCCATCATAACATGTGTGTCGATCATAACATATGTGTCTCCATCATAACATATGTGTCTCCATCATAACATGTGTGTCCATCATAACATATGTGTGTCCACCATAACATATGTGTGTCCATCATAACATATGTGTGTCCATCATAACATATGTGTGTCCACCATAACATATGTGTCTCCACCATAACATATGTGTCTCCATCATAACAATATGTGTCTCCATCATAACATATGTGTCTCCACCATAACATATGTGTCTCCATCATAACATATGTGTCTCCATCATAACAAATGTGTCTCCATCATAACATATGTGTCTCCACCATAACATATATGTCTCCACCATAACATATGTCTCCATCATAACATACGTGTGTCCATCATAACATATGTGTCTCCATCACACACAATATGTGACTCCATCATAACATGTGTCTCCACCACAACATATATTTCTCCACCATAACATATGTCTCCATCATAACATACGTGTGTCCATCATAACATATGTGTGTCCATCATAACATATGTGTGTCCATCATAACATATGTGTCTCCATCATAACCTATGTGTCTCCATCATAACATATGTGTCTCCATCATAACGTATGTGTGTCCATCATAACGTATGTGTGTCCATCATAACATATGTGTCTCCACCATAACATATATGTCTCCATCATAACATATGTGTGTCCATCATAACATATGTGTGTCCATCATCACATATGTGTGTCCATCATAACATATGTGTCTCCATCATAACATATGTGTCTCCACCATAACATATGTGTCTCCATCATAACATATGTGTCTCCACCATAACATATGTGTCTCCATCATAACATATGTGTGTCCATCTTAACATATGTGTGTCCATCATAACATATGTGTGTCCATCATAACATATGTGTCTCCATCATAACATATGTGTCTCCATCATAACATATGTGTCTCCATCATAACATATGTGTCTCCATCATAACATATGTGTCTCCATCATAACATATGTGTCTCCACCATAACATATGTGTCTCCATCATAACATATGTGTGTCCATCTTAACATATGTGTGTCCACCATAACATATGTGTCTCCACCATAACATGTATGTCTCCACCATAACATATGTGTGTCCATCATAACATATGTGTGTCCATCATAACATATGTGTCTCCATCATAACATATGTGTCTCCATCATAACATATGTGTGTCCATCATAACATATGTGTCTCCATCATAACATATGTGTGTCCATCATAACATATGTGCCTCCATCATAACATGTGTCACCATCATAACATATGTGTGTCCATCATAACATATGTGTCTCCATCATAACATATGTGTGTCCATCATAACATAAGTGTGTCCATCATAACATATGTGTGTCCATCATAACATATGTGCCTCCACCATAACATATGTGTCTCCATCATAACATATGTGTGTCCATCATAACATATGTGCCTCCATCATAACATATGTGTGTCCATCATAACATATGTGTCTCCATCATAACATATGTGTGTCCATCATAACATATGTGCCTCCATCATAACATGTGTCACCATCATAACATATGTGTGTCCATCATAACATATGTGTCTCCATCATAACAATATGTCTCCATCATAACATATGTGTGTCCATCATAACATATGTGTGTCCATCATAACATATGTATCTCCATCACACACAATATGTGTCTCCATCATAACATATGTGTCTCCACCATAACAGATATTTCTCCACCATAACATATGTCTCCATCACAACATATGTGTGTCCATCATAACATATGTGTCTCCATCATAACAATATGTGTCTCCACCATAACATACGTGTCTCCATCATAACATATGTGTGTCCATCATCACATATGTGTGTCCATCATAACATATGTGTCTCCATCATAACATATGTGTCTCCACCATAACATATGTGTCTCCATCATAACATATGTGTCTCCACCATAACATATGTGTCTCCATCATAACATATGTGTGTCCATCTTAACATATGTGTGTTCATCATAACATATGTGTGTCCATCATAACATATGTGTCTCCATCATAACATATGTGTCTCCACCATAACATATGTGTCTCCATCATAACATATGTGTCTCCATCATAACATATGTGTCTCCACCATAACATATGTGTCTCCATCATAACATATGTGTGTCCATCTTAACATATGTGTGTCCACCATAACATATGTGTCTCCACCATAACATATATGTCTCCACCATAACATATGTGTGTCCATCATAACATATGTGTGTCCATCATAACATATGTGTCTCCATCATAACATATGTGTCTCCATCATAACATATGTGTGTCCATCATAACATATGTGTCTCCATCATAACATATGTGTGTCCATCATAACATATGTGCCTCCATCATAACATGTGTCACCATCATAACATATGTGTGTCCATCATAACATATGTGTCTCCATCATAACATATGTGTGTCCATCATAACATAAGTGTGTCCATCATAACATATGTGTGTCCATCATAACATATGTGCCTCCATCATAACATATGTGTCTCCATCATAACATATGTGTCTCCATCATAACATACGTGTGTCCATCATAACATACGTGTGTCCATCATAACATACGTGTCTCCATCATAACATACGTGTCTCCATCATAACATATGTGTGTCCATCATAACATATGTGTCTCCATCATAACATACGTGTGTCCATCATAACATACGTGTGTCCATCATAACATATGTGTCTCCATCATAACATATGTGTCTCCATCATAACATATGTGTGTCCATCATAACATATGTGTCTCCATCATAACATATGTGTGTCCATCATAACATATGTGTGTCCATCATAACATATGTGTCTCCATCATAACATATGTGTGTCCATCATAACATATGTGTCTCCATCATAACATATGTGTGTCCATCATAACATATGTGTGTCCATCATAACCTCCATCATAACATATGTGTGTCCACCATAACATATGTGTCTGCATCATAACATATGTGTCTCCATCATAACATATGTGTCTCCATCATAACATATGTGTCTCCATCATCACATATGTGTGTCCATCATAACATATGTGTGTCCATCGTAACATATGTGTGTCCATCATAACATATGTGTGTCCATCATAACATATGTGTCTCCACCATAACATATGTGTGTCCATCATAACATATGTGTGTCCATCGTAACATATGTGTGTCCACCATAACATATGTGTGTCCATCATAACATATGTGTGTCCATCATAACATATGTGTGTCCATCATAACATATGTGTCTCCACCATAACATATGTGTCTCCATCATAACATGTGTGTCCATCATAACATATGTGTGTCCATCATAACATATGTGTGTCCATCATAACATATGTGTGTCCACCGTAACATATGTGTGTCCATCGTAACATATGTGTCTCCATCATAACATATGTGTCTCCATCATAACATGTGTGTCCATCATAACATATGTGTGTCCATCATAACATATGTGTGTCCATCGTAACATATGTGTGTCCACCATAACATATGTGTCTCCATCATAACAATATGTGTCTCCGTCATAACATATGTGTCTCCATCATAACATATGTGTCTCCATCATAACATATGTCTCCATCATAACATATTTGTTTCCATCATAACAATATGTCTCCATCATAACATATGTGTCTCCATCATAACATATGTGTCTCCACCATAACATATGTCTCCATCATAACATATGTGTCTCCATCATAACATATGTGTCTCCATCATAACATATGTGTCTCCACCATAACAAATATGTCTCCACCATAACATATGTCTCCATCATAACATACGTGTGTCCATCATAACATATGTATCTCCATCACACACAATATGTGTCTCCATCATAACATATGTTCATCATAACATATATAAAACCATCATAAATATATGTGTTCCCATCATAACATAAGTGCGCAAGTGTCCATCATAACATATGTACTCCATCATAACATGTGTCACTCATCGTAACATATGTGTGTCCATCATAACATATGTGTCTCCACCATAACATATGTGTGTCCATCATAACATATGTGTGTCCATCGTAACATATGTGTGTCCACCATAACATATGTGTGTCCATCATAACATATGTGTGTCCATCATAACATATGTGTGTCCATCATAACATATGTGTGTCCATCATAACATATGTGTGTCCATCATAACATATGTGTCTCCACCATAACATATGTGTCTCCATCATAACATGTGTGTCCATCATAACATATGTGTGTCCATCATAACATATGTGTGTCCATCATAACATATGTGTGTCCACCGTAACATATGTGTGTCCATCGTAACATATGTGTCTCCATCATAACATATGTGTCTCCATCATAACATGTGTGTCCATCATAACATATGTGTGTCCATCATAACATATGTGTGTCCATCGTAACATATGTGTGTCCACCATAACATATGTGTCTCCATCATAACAATATGTGTCTCCATCATAACATATGTGTCTCCATCATAACATATGTGTCTCCATCATAACATATGTCTCCATCATAACATATTTGTTTCCATCATAACAATATGTCTCCATCATAACATATGTGTGTCCATCATAACATATGTGTGTCCATCATAACATATGTATCTCCATCACACACAATATGTGTCTCCATCATAACATATGTGTCTCCACCATAACAGATATTTCTCCACCATAACATATGTCTCCATCATAACATATGTGTGTCCATCATAACATATGTGTCTCCATCATAACAATATGTGTCTCCACCATAACATACGTGTCTCCACCTTAACATATGTCTCCATCATAACATATGTGTCTCCATCATAACATATGTGTGTCCATCATAACATATGTGTGTCCATCATAACATATGTGTCTCCATCATAACCTATGTGTCTCCATCATAACATATGTGTCTCCATCATAACGTATGTGTGTCCATCATAACGTATGTGTGTCCATCATAACATATGTGTCTCCACCATAACATATATGTCTCCATCATAATATATGTGTGTCCATCATAACATATGTGTGTCCATCATCACATATGTGTGTCCATCATAACATATGTGTCTCCATCATAACATATGTGTCTCCACCATAACATATGTGTCTCCATCATAACATATGTGTCTCCACCATAACATATGTGTCTCCATCATAACATATGTGTGTCCATCTTAACATATGTGTGTCCATCATAACATATGTGTGTCCATCATAACATATGTGTCTCCATCATAACATATGTGTCTCCATCATAACATATGTGTCTCCATCATAACATATGTGTCTCCACCATAACATATGTGTCTCCATCATAACATATGTGTCTCCATCATAACATATGTGTCTCCACCATAACATATGTGTCTCCATCATAACATATGTGTGTCCATCTTAACATATGTGTGTCCACCATAACATATGTGTCTCCACCATAACATATATGTCTCCACCATAACATATGTGTGTCCATCATAACATATGTGTGTCCATCATAACATATGTGTCTCCATCATAACATATGTGTCTCCATCATAACATATGTGTGTCCATCATAACATATGTGTCTCCATCATAACATATGTGTGTCCATCATAACATATGTGCCTCCATCATAACATGTGTCACCATCATAACATATGTGTGTCCATCATAACATATGTGTCTCCATCATAACATATGTGTGTCCATCATAACATAAGTGTGTCCATCATAACATATGTGTGTCCATCATAACATATGTGCCTCCACCATAACATATGTGTCTCCATCATAACATATGTGTGTCCATCATAACATATGTGCCTCCATCATAACATATGTGTCTCCATCATAACATATGTGTCTCCATCATAACATACGTGTGTCCATCATAACATACGTGTGTCCATCATAACATATGTGTCTCCATCATAACATATGTGTCTCCATCATAACATATGTGTGTCCATCATAACATATGTGTCTCCATCATAACATACGTGTGTCCATCATAACATACGTGTGTCCATCATAACATATGTGTCTCCATCATAACATATGTGTCTCCATCATAACATATGTGTGTCCATCATAACATATGTGTGTCCATCATAACATATGTGTGTCCATCATAACATATGTGTCTCCATCATAACATATGTGTGTCCACCATAACATATGTGTCTGCATCATAACATATGTGTCTCCATCATAACATATGTGTCTCCATCATAACATATGTGTCTCCATCATCACATATGTGTGTCCATCATAACATATGTGTGTCCATCGTAACATATGTGTGTCCATCATAACATATGTGTGTCCATCATAACATATGTGTCTCCACCATAACATATGTGTGTCCATCATAACATATGTGTGTCCATCGTAACATATGTGTGTCCACCATAACATATGTGTGTCCATCATAACATATGTGTGTCCATCATAACATATGTGTGTCCATCATAACATATGTGTATCCACCATAACATATGTGTCTCCATCATAACATGTGTGTCCATCATAACATGTGTGTCCATCATAACATATGTGTGTCCATCATAACATATGTGTGTCCACCGTAACATATGTGTGTCCATCGTAACATATGTGTCTCCATCATAACATATGTGTCTCCATCATAACATGTGTGTCCATCATAACATATGTGTGTCCATCATAACATATGTGTGTCCATCGTAACATATGTGTGTCCACCATAACATATGTGTCTCCATCATAACAATATGTGTCTCCGTCATAACATATGTGTCTCCATCATAACATATGTGTCTCCATCATAACATATGTCTCCATCATAACATATTTGTTTCCATCATAACAATATGTCTCCATCATAACATATGTGTCTCCATCATAACATATGTGTCTCCACCATAACATATGTCTCCATCATAACATATGTGTCTCCATCATAACATATGTGTCTCCATCATAACATATGTGTCTCCACCATAACAAATATGTCTCCACCATAACATATGTCTCCATCATAACATACGTGTGTCCATCATAACATATGTATCTCCATCACACACAATATGTGTCTCCATCATAACATATGTGTCTCAATCATAACATATGTGTGTCCATCATAACATATGTGTCTCCATCATAACATATGTGTGTCCATCATAACATAAGTGTGTCCATCATAACATATGTGTGTCCATCATAACATATGTGCCTCCACCATAACATATGTGTCTCCATCATAACATATGTGTGTCCATCATAACATATGTGTCTCCATCATAACATATGTGTCTCCATCATAACATACGTGTGTCCATCATAACATACGTGTGTCCATCATAACATACGTGTCTCCATCATAACATACGTGTCTCCATCATAACATATGTGTGTCCATCATAACATATGTGTCTCCATCATAACATACGTGTGTCCATCATAACATACGTGTGTCCATCATAACATATGTGTCTCCATCATAACATATGTGTCTCCATCATAACATATGTGTGTCCATCATAACATATGTGTGTCCATCATAACATGTGTCTCCATCATAACATGTGTGTCCACCATAACATATGTGTCTCCATCATAACATATGTGTCTCCATCATAACATATGTGTCTCCATCATAACATATGTGTCTCCATCATCACATATGTGTGTCCATCATAACATATGTGTGTCCATCGTAACATATGTGTGTCCATCGTAACATATGTGTGTCCATCATAACATATGTGTCTCCACCATAACATATGTGTGTCCATCATAACATATGTGTGTCCATCATAACATATGTGTGTCCACCATAACATATGTGTGTCCATCATAACATATGTGTGTCCATCATAACATATGTGTGTCCATCATAACATATGTGTGTCCATCATAACATATGTGTGTCCATCATAACATATGTGTCTCCACCATAACATATGTGTCTCCATCATAACATGTGTGTCCATCATAACATATGTGTGTCCATCATAACATATGTGTGTCCATCATAACATACGTGTGTCCATCATAACATACGTGTCTCCATCATAACATACGTGTCTCCATCATAACATATGTGTGTCCATCATAACATATGTGTCTCCATCATAACATACGTGTGTCCATCATAACATACGTGTGTCCATCATAACATATGTGTCTCCATCATAACATATGTGTCTCCATCATAACATATGTGTGTCCATCATAACATATGTGTGTCCATCATAACATGTGTCTCCATCATAACATGTGTGTCCACCATAACATATGTGTCTCCATCATAACATATGTGTCTCCATCATAACATATGTGTCTCCATCATCACATATGTGTGTCCATCATAACATATGTGTGTCCATCGTAACATATGTGTGTCCATCGTAACATATGTGTGTCCATCATAACATATGTGTCTCCACCATAACATATGTGTGTCCATCATAACATATGTGTGTCCATCGTAACATATGTGTGTCCACCATAACATATGTGTGTCCATCATAACATATGTGTGTCCATCATAACATATGTGTGTCCATCATAACATATGTGTCTCCACCATAACATATGTGTCTCCATCATAACATGTGTGTCCATCATAACATGTGTGTCCATCATAACATATGTGTGTCCATCATAACATATGTGTGTCCACCGTAACATATGTGTGTCCATCGTAACATATGTGTCTCCATCATAACATATGTGTCTCCATCATAACATGTGTGTCCATCATAACATATGTGTGTCCATCATAACATATGTGTGTCCATCGTAACATATGTGTGTCCACCATAACATATGTGTCTCCATCATAACAATATGTGTCTCCATCATAACATATGTGTCTCCATCATAACATATGTGTCTCCATCATAACATATGTCTCCATCATAACATATTTGTTTCCATCATAACAATATGTCTCCATCATAACATATGTGTGTCCATCATAACATATGTGTGTCCATCATAACATATGTGTGTCCATCGTAACATATGTGTGTCCACCATAACATATGTGTGTCCATCATAACATATGTGTGTCCATCATAACATATGTGTGTCCATCATAACATATGTGTCTCCACCATAACATATGTGTCTCCATCATAACATGTGTGTCCATCATAACATATGTGTGTCCATCATAACATATGTGTGTCCATCATAACATATGTGTGTCCACCGTAACATATGTGTGTCCATCGTAACATATGTGTCTCCATCATAACATATGTGTCTCCATCATAACATGTGTGTCCATCATAACATATGTGTGTCCATCATAACATATGTGTGTCCATCGTAACATATGTGTGTCCACCATAACATATGTGTCTCCATCATAACAATATGTGTCTCCGTCATAACATATGTGTCTCCATCATAACATATGTGTCTCCATCATAACATATGTCTCCATCATAACATATTTGTTTCCATCATAACAATATGTCTCCATCATAACATATGTGTGTCCATCATAACATATGTGTGTCCATCATAACATATGTATCTCCATCACACACAATATGTGTCTCCATCATAACATATGTGTCTCCACCGTAACAGATATTTCTCCACCATAACATATGTCTCCATCATAACATATGTGTGTCCATCATAACATATGTGTGTCCATCATAACATATGTGTCTCCATCATAACAATATGTGTCTCCACCATAACATACGTGTCTCCACCATAACATATGTCTCCATCATAACATATGTGTCTCCATCATAACATATGTGTGTCCATTATAACATATGTGTCTCCACCATAACATATGTCTCCATCATAACATACGTGTGTTCATCATAACATATGTGTCTCCATCACACACAGTATGTGTCTCCATCATAACATATGTGTCTCCACCATAACATATATTTCTCCACCATAACATATGTCTCCATCATAACATACGTGTGTCCATCATAACATACGTGTGTCCATCATAACATATGTGTGTCCATCATAACATATGTGTCTCCATCATAACAATATGTGTCTCCACCATAACATATGTGTCTCCATCATAACATATGTGTGTCCATCATAACATATGTGTCTCCATCATAACATATGTGTGTCCATCAAAACATATGTGTGTCCATCATAACATATGTGTCTCCATCATAACATATGTGTGTCCATCATAACATATGTGTCTCCATCATAACATATGTGTGTCCATCATAACATATGTGTGTCCATCATAACATATGTGTCTCCACCATAACATATGTGTCTCCACCATAACATATGTGTCTCCACCATAACATATGTGTCTCCATCATAACATATGTGTCTCCATCATAACATATGTGTGTCCATCATAACATATGTGTGTCCATCATAACATATGTGTGTCCATCATAACGTATGTGTCTCCACCATAACATATGTCTCCATCATAACATATGTGTGTCCATCATAACATATGTGTGTCCATCATAACATATGTGTGTCCATCATAACATATGTGTGTCCATCGTAACATATGTGTGTCCACCATAACATATGTGTCTCCATCATAACAATATGTGTCTCCATCATAACATATGTGTCTCCATCATAACATATGTGTCTCCATCATAACATATGTCTCCATCATAACATATGTGTCTCCATCATAACATATGTGTCTCCACCATAACATATGTCTCCATCATAACATATGTGTCTCCATCATAACATATGTGTCTCCATCATAACATATGTGTCTCCACCATAACAAATATGTCTCCACCATAACATACGTCTCCATCATAACATACGTGTGTCCATCATAACATATGTATCTCCATCACACACAATATGTGTCTCCATCATAACATATGTGTCTCCATCATAACATATGTGTGTCCATCATAACATATGTGTCTCCATCATAACATATGTGTGTCCATCATAACATATGTGCCTCCATCATAACATGTGTCACCATCATAACATATGTGTGTCCATCATAACATATGTGTCTCCATCATAACATATGTGTGTCCATCATAACATAAGTGTGTCCATCATAACATATGTGTGTCCATCATAACATATGTGCCTCCACCATAACATATGTGTCTCCATCATAACATATGTGTGTCCATCATAACATATGTGCCTCCATTATAACATAAGTGTCTCCATCATAACATATGTGTCTCCATCATAACATACGTGTGTCCATCATAACATACGTGTGTCCATCATAACATACGTGTCTCCATCATAACATACGTGTCTCCATCATAACATATGTGTGTCCATCATAACATATGTGTCTCCATCATAACATACGTGTGTCCATCATAACATACGTGTGTCCATCATAACATACGTGTGTCCATCATAACATATGTGTCTCCATCATAACATATGTGTCTCCATCATAACATATGTGTCTCCATCATAACATATGTGTCTCCATCATAACATATGTGTGTCCATCATAACATATGTGTCTCCATCATAACATATGTGTGTCCACCATAACATATGTGTCTCCATCAAAACATATGTGTCTCCATCATAACATATGTGTCTCCATCATAACATATGTGTCTCCATCATCACATATGTGTCCATCATAACATATGTGTGTCCATCGTAACATATGTGTGTCCATCATAACATATGTGTGTCCATCATAACATATGTGTCTCCACCATAACATATGTGTGTCCATCATAACATATGTGTGTCCATCGTAACATATGTGTGTCCACCATAACATATGTGTGTCCATCATAACATATGTGTCTCCATCATAACAATATGTGTCTCCACCATAACATACGTGTCTCCACCATAACATATGTCTCCATCATAACATATGTGTCTCCATCATAACATATGTGTGTCCATCATAACATATGTGTCTCCATCATAACATGTGTGTCCATCATAACATATGTGTGTCCATCATAACATATGTGTGTCCACCGTAACATATGTGTGTCCACCGTAACATATGTGTCTCCATCATAACATATGTGTCTCCATCATAACATGTGTGTCCATCATAACATATTTGTGTCCATCATAACATATGTGTGTCCATCGTAACATATGTGTGTCCACCATAACATATGTGTCTCCATCATAACAATATGTGTCTCCATCATAACATATGTGTCTCCATCATAACATATGTGTCTCCATCATAACATATGTCTCCATCATAACATATTTGTTTCCATCATAACAATATGTCTCCATCATAACTTATGTGTGTCCATCATAACATATGTGTGTCCATCATAACATATGTATCTCCATCACACACAATATGTATCTCCATCACACACAATATGTCTCTCCATCATAACATATGTGTCTCCACCATAACAGATATTTCTCCACCATAACATATGTCTCCATCATAACATATGTGTGTCCATCATAACATATGTGTGTCCATCATAACATATGTGTCTCCATCATAACAATATGTGTCTCCACCATAACATACGTGTCTCCACCATAACATATGTCTCCATCATAACATATGTGTCTCCATCATAACATATGTGTGTCCATCATAACATATGTGTCTCCACCATAACATATGTCTCCATCATAACATACGTGTGTTCATCATAACATATGTGTCTCCATCACACACAGTATGTGTCTCCATCATAACATATGTGTCTCCACCATAACATATATTTCTCCACCATAACATATGTCTCCATCATAACATACGTGTGTCCATCATAACATACGTGTGTCCATCATAACATATGTGTGTCCATCATAACATATGTGTCTCCATCATAACAATATGTGTCTCCACCATAACATATGTGTCTCCATCATAACATATGTGTGTCCATCATAACATATGTGTCTCCATCATAACATATGTGTGTCCATCAAAACATATGTGTGTCCATCATAACATATGTGTCTCCATCATAACATATGTGTGTCCATCATAACATATGTGTGTCCATCATAACATATGTGTCTCCACCATAACATATGTGTCTCCACCATAACATATGTGTCTCCACCATAACATATGTGTCTCCATCATAACATATGTGTCTCCATCATAACATATGTGTGTCCATCATAACATATGTGTGTCCATCATAACATATGTGTGTCCATCATAACGTATGTGTCTCCACCATAACATATGTCTCCATCATAACATATGTGTGTCCATCATAACATATGTGTGTCCATCATAACATATGTCTCCATCATAACATATGTGTCTCCATCATAACATATGTGTCTCCACCATAACATATGTGTCTCCATCATAACAATATGTGTCTCCATCATAACATATGTGTCTCCATCATAACATATGTGTGTCCATCATAACATATGTGTCTCTATCATAACATATGTATTCCATCATAACATATGTGTCTCCATCATAACATTTGTGTGTCCATCATAACATATGTGTCTCCACCATAACATATGTGTCTCCATCATAACATATGTGTGTCCATCATAAAATATGTGTGTCCATCATAACATATGTGTCTCCATAATAACATATGTGTGTCCATCATAACATATGTGTGTCCATCATAACATATGTGTCTCCACCATAACATATGTGTCTCCATCATAACATATGTCTCCATCATAACAATATGTGTCTCCATCATAACATATGTGTCTCCATCATAACATATGTGTGTCCACCATAACATATGTGTGTCCATCATAACATATGTGTCTCCATCGTAACATATGTGTAGTGAGAAGTGGACATATTTGGTTTGAATCCAAATTGCAAATGCGATGTTGCAAGCGCACTTTGTTCCTTAGATAGTACAACAACATCAAACAGTTTGGCAACAATGCTGCCAAGAGTAATAGCTCTACAAGTGTCGGATGTACTTACTAATTGTCTCTTGTCTCTTGGTATAGGAACCATAGTCCCACCTAACATTGAGTCGGGGCTAAAACCATGTATCAACATACTGTTAAAAACTAATGCTAACAGCACAAAGAGTATTTTCGGACCATGTATAATATGATCAGAATTGAGACCCTCTTCACCATCCGACTTACCCAGCTTCAGTCGCTGGACACCTTCGATAACCTCATCAACTGATATAACATATGCAATATTTTCTTTAATCTGCTTGTTTATCTCCGTATTTATAGCACTCATGTCATAAACATTATATGACACTGTTGTAGAGGTGATTATATTTATAGCACTCATGTCATCAACATCATATGACACTGTTGTAGAGGTGATTATATTTATAGCACTCATGTCATCAACATCACATGACACTGTTGTAGAGGTGATTATATTTATAGCACTCATGTCATCAACATCATATGACACTGTTGTAGAGGTGATTATAATTATAGCACTCATGTCATCAACATCACATGACACTGTTGTAGTGGTGATTATATTTATAGCACTCATGTCATCAACATCACATGACACTGTTGTAGTGGTGATTATATTTATAGCACTCATGTCATCAACATCATATGACACTGTTGTAGAGGTGATTATATTTATAGCACTCATGTCATCAACATCACATGACACTGTTGTAGAGGTGATTATATTTATAGCACTCATGTCATCAACATCATATGACACTGTTGTAGAGGTGATTATATTTATTGCACTCATGTCATCAACATCATATGACACTGTTCTAGAGGTGATTATATTTATAGCACTCATGTCATCAACATCATATGACACTGTTCTAGAGGTGATTATATTTATAGCACTCATGTCATCAACATCATATGACACTGTTCTAGAGGTGATTATATTTATAGCACTCATGTCATCAACATCACATGACACTGTTGTAGAGGTGATTATATTTATAGCACTCATGTCATCAACATCATATGACACTGTTGTAGAGGTGATTATATTTATAGCACTCATGTCATCAACATCACATGACACTGTTGTAGAGGTGATTATATTTATAGCACTCATGTCATCAACATCATATGATACTGTTGTAGAGGTGATTATATTTATAGCACTCATGTCATCAACATCACATGACACTGTTGTAGAGGTGATTATATTTATAGCACTCATGACATCAACATCACATGACACTGTTGTAGAGGTGATTATATTTATAGCACTCATGTCATCAACATCATATGACACTGTTGTAGAGGTGATTATATTTATAGCACTCATGTCATCAACATCACATGACACTGTTGTAGAGGTGATTATATTTATAGCACTCATGTCATCAACATCATATGACACTGTTGTAGAGGTAATTATATTTATAGCACTCATGTCATCAACATCACATGACACTGTTGTAGAGGTAATTATATTTATAGCACTCATGTCATCAACATCACGACACTGTTGTAGAGGTGATTATATTTATAGCACTCATGTCATCAACATCATATGATACTGTTGTAGAGGTGATTATATTTATAGCACTCATGTCATCAACATCACATGACACTGTTGTAGAGGTGATTATATTTATAGCACTCATGTCATCAACATCATATGACACTGTTGAAGAGGTGATTATATTTATAGCACTCATGTCATCAACATCACATGACACTGTTGTAGAGGTGATTATATTTATAGCACTCATGTCATCAACATCATATGACACTGCTCTAGAGGTGATTATATTTATAGCACTCATGTCATCAACATCACATGACACTGTTGTAGAGGTGATATTTATCGGAAAAAATGTGTGCTATTTCTTCATCACCTACCACACCATCACTACTTGAAGGCAAGAATTTATTTCTGCCCTTTATCCGGCGTAACTGACCACAAGTCCCGGTTTCTTTTTTCACTAATGGCTTCGGCCATCTTAGTTGTACGAATTATGTCATCCTCTCTCATAATATGTCTAACAGCCCTATGACACCGAGCTCTAGTTATACATCTCATTTCTGTAATGTCACCCTGATGAGGCTTTCCCACTGCTCGCCACTGTCGATGCCAGAAAATAGCCTCCTGTTTCAACTTGTTTTGACCACCCAGGAAGTTTCCTTCCGCCACCAGTTGAATTAAGGTTGTTTTTAGGACAGGTGGTAGGTATACATTCCGATGATTCTATGCACATATTTAATATATCATTGTATACTCTAGATAATTCGTTCTCATGTTGTTTACACATTACATACTTACACAGCAAAGTCTCTTTGTCGTATTGTAACATGGAGAGTTTATACTCAAGATCTCTACTGTATTGGTTAATGAGTTTTGTACTGGCTTCATGGCATGCTAGTTTGTGACAATAGTTCCTTTGGAATATGTGGTCTACATTTATATCTAACCTGACTTTAAGTGGTACATGGTCAGAAAACAACAAGTTGTCTGTAGTAGAACATTCGAGCACCTTCTGTCCTAAATTGGCCGTGGTTAAAAAATGATCAATTCTGGAGGTAAAACCGTTTGGCCTTACATAAGTATATGGCACTTGCGCATCAGGGGCATCTATACATACCGTAAGATCAAAATCCAATATAAAATTCCTTATTGCATGTGCATGAGGCATATTCCTAGTCAAATCTAACGTGAGTGGGGTTGTAAGTGTGTATTCATGTCACCCCGTATATAACGTGAGCGGGGTTGTAAGTGTGTATTAATTGCTGTATTTCACCTAGCACATCCATATATTCAGCAAACTTATCGTCTTCCGACCAGCCGTCCCCCATCATGTATACATTGCGGCACATGATTTCACAGTTGTTAATTTGCATCATAATCCCACACAACCTTACGTGATTGCATTTAAGCTCTTTCACTGCATATCTTCCTTTGTGGAAATATCTCCTGTACTGCTTTTTACTATTCCTTTCTGATTTTACGTTGATGGTAAAATGTATCTGGTTGTGATCGCTACTCCCCAGTGGCTCACATATCTTGACATTGTCAACTAATTCATTCTGTGAGGACAAAACTATGTCTAACACATTCTCACCCCTGGTTGGTTCTAGCACATGTTAAGAAAGGAAAATACTAAAACTAAAAACTTGTGGTCCTCACTTCCCATACTCTGTAGAGATTTCCATTGTATATGCCCATGGTTAAAACCCCCATAATCACACAGTCCTGTTTGATCACTTCCCTTATTGCATTTTGTACTTTTTCAATCTCTTCTATGCTTATGCTTGGACTTCGATTAACTAATTCCACCGTTAACATTGAATTTCCTGTAACTGTTACACCAAACAGCTTCTTTGCAATCTGCTTCTTTTTCTAATTTTATTCCATAAGCCTGGATAGATTCTTCAACATATAAAATAACTGCAGCTCCCCTTCTTCCTATTCTATCTTTCCTAAACATTACATAGCCTGTCAGTCCCAACTCGGCATCTGATATATCGGTGGTGGCCCATGATTCGGTTATACCTATTATGTGAGGGTTAATATCTTCTACCATAATGTTAATTTCATTTCTTTTTTTACTATACTCATTGCATTTAAAGAAACACATTTATATCCGGCTTCTGAATAGTTTTGCAGACTGTCCTTTGCTGATTTTATTTGTGCTGTCTTTATCTATGCCTCCAATTTCAGGCTTCTCTGTGAGTCCCCCCTGCGAATAAATATATGCAACCTGTCCCACTGTAAACAGATCGCAGCAGGTTCTCTGTGAAAACTGCTGCCCCTTTTCCACTCAGATGGAGGCCATCTCTCATGAACACATCTTCCCTCCCAACAAAGTACCCCCATAAATCTTTGAATCCCACCCCCTCTTCTTTATACATCTGCTCAGCTAGTGGATTGATCGCCATCCTCTTGCAGTTTCTATACGTTGCTCCCCTTCCTCCCATTACTGGCAAAATTCCTGAGACAATAATCTGTTCAACTCTCGACTTCTTTAGCTTCCTCATTAACGGTCTCTATTTCTGTACTATCCCAGTTGTTCCCTCTCTGTCTGCATTATTTGTCCCTACACCTGTACATGTACTAGAACAGACCCTCCCATGCCATGCCCAAATACCTTCTCTACCCTTTCAGTCACATGCACTATCCTAGCCCCCGGTAGACAAACAACCGACGTCCTCCCTCGCTTAGTGTCTTATCTGTCTTTCTCAGAATAGAGTCACCCATGAACACCCTTGCCCTCTCAACCACTGCCTCAGAGTAGCTCCTTCTCCGGATTGCATCTGTCTGGTTGTCTTTTCCCCCTGCCATCTTCTCTCCTGTCACATTCTCTTCCATTCCATTTTTTCATGTCGCTTTTTCTCTTGTCACCTTTCCTCCTGTCATTGTCCCTTTTATTGACTTCTCTTCTATCACATTTACTCTCACTTCCTTTTGTCCCTTCATCTTTCCTCCCATCTCATCTTCTTCCCTCTTATCCCGTCCCATTTTCCCTCCCTCCTTCTCTACGGTCACTTTCTCCCCTGTCACCTTCACACCTGTCATGTTTTCTGTTGTCGATTCTCCAATTTCTTCCCCTCCAATCACCTTCCCTCCTCTCAATCTCTTTTCCTCGGTCTTCTTGCCACTACTCTCTCCCTGTTGTCTCTCTCCATTCCATCTGTCCCCTTGCTAATTCTCATCTCCATCCCCTTCACAATATCTGTCAACCTAATTATCTCCTTCTGCAGACACTCCACCTTCCAACACCCCATGCACTGAAAGGTGAATCCCTCCTCCATTGTTTCTGCCTATGACCAAGTCATAGGCAGAAAGGACAAGGTATAATCCACCCAGCTGTGGCAGTGATCGCACACCAAGTGTCGCTTCGCCTTGACTTGCCGCTTGCAAGGTGCCATATCACAACTTATTTAAGAACTTAACTATCTTAGTCTTTATAAAGACTGTTTCCTGTGTACAGCACACTTTATGTTACAGCAGATTTTAATGACACAGCTGACTATCTATCCTATCACGAATGATAAAGTTACCAGTAGTGACCTAATTTAAATACAATCATTACATTACGCTAAACTGCCTTATTTATTTAGGGTATGCCGTGCCCAAGCGAATACGTGGGACACTAACTATATAAACAAACTGGAGTTCACCCGACTATCGCCACTGCTTAGTTTTAACAACAATGCTACCTAATCAATGTTTCTAGCAGTAGCAGGTACTGGCTTACATAGATAGTATCTTATGTAAGTAGTTTTATGGGATCAAGTCAGCTTGAAGGCGCCCTCCCGGTATATTGTACAATTCTGGTGTATACTGAGAGTGCGCCTTCAAGCTGACTTGATCCGTTTGATGTTTGTTACTTTATCTCCTATATATTCTAACACATAATCAGGTTTGTTAAATCTTGTTTACAAACTTATCGAAGGCTAAATTACCCTATTATCACTCTCTAAACTAAAGTGTTCTAAAATACTTTAACTAACTAACTTTAAGCAGAACTGTATATGTCTAGTGCTACTTTACGAATACTATTAAGGTAAGAATAATACTTATCGATCAATATCTCCACTTGTTTTTCACCTTTTCTGCACCAACAATTCTCACGATCTCGATCCGCCAATATTCCCACCAAAATGTTACGTGTGTGACGTTCAAATCTTTAAATTCAGTTGGGCACATCAGTTATTGTCCAAAATCTGTGAAGTTTTAGAAATATGCTAATAAGTGACATTATCCGAAAATTGGCATAGGAAAACTATGTATGCACGTTTGACTGTGACTTGCATTAAAATATAAATATGTGTAACATGCTTTTGTTGTGTGTGACGTTTGTGAAATTGGCTTGGCTTACTGAAATTGATCTAGTAATGCACAGTTAAGTGAGTATACATAACAATATGACATGCTTAATTCATGCTATAACAGCACAACATATTTAGGTGGGCTACTTTTTGATGGCAAACATGGATAAATTTTATAATAACATGCAGAACCTTGATTGGGAAATTATAACACCTATAAATAATTGTCAAACAGCCTACTCAGTATTTTATAAACTACTACTTTGAGAATATAACGATTGCTTTTCATTTAAAACAGTCAAGCTTAATTACAAGAATAAGAAACCATGGCTAACTACTGGTTTACAAAAACTCAATAAAAGAGAAGAATAGACTATATATTAAATATATATGATAAAATACAAGATATAATGAAACTAATTATAAGGTTTACAAAAGTCAATTGAAAGACTTACTACGGAAATTTGAACGTGAACATTACGCAACTCTCTTTGAAGAAAATAAACATAACCTCAAAAAGTATTGGTTCCTATTAAAAGAAATAATAAATAAGAAACCATAACACAAACAAAATTCATTATTAACAAAGTTGAAACATCAAACAAAAACAAATAAGTGAAAGTTTTAATAATTTGGTGTTGGTTCCACAAAACCAAACATATCATATCCTATGTCATACATAACAAACAGTAATATGAAACTATATGTCTTGAACCGTTAACTGAAAATGAGGTATCAGTAATTCTAAGCTCTCTTAAAGCATCATGTCCTCGATGGGATGTCATTTCCTGTAAAGTAATAACACAAACATAAAAGTTTTATTAAACCCATTAACACACTTATATAACTTATCTATAAATACTGGAATATTCCCAGATTAATAAAAAATATCAAAGAAAATACCTATTTACAAAGTTAAAGAAAAAACTTATTTATTAACAAGTCCGGCAGATTTTGTTAAAGAAAATAATGAAGCACTTATCTAGTATCCGAGCCAACCTCGATTTCGTTTTAATAGCTACACGTTTGCCTAAATTTGATACCTCAGTGATTTAGTTCTATCATTCCACATCATCCCAGGCATATTTATATTACGAATATAGTGCGCCTTAGCACACTCATGAGGCCCAAAGAGTGACGAGGTATAAAAAATAGGCAAAAACGTTACTGTAATGACGAAGTCGAGGTGGGCCCGGATTCTAGACAAGTGTCAATAATGGTGACGTTTGTGTACTTCTGGGAAATTTAA